>JAADWY010000034.1:0-96511 GCA_023336355.1 Pythium dissotocum | reverse complement strand
GCGATACAGTGGAAGAGACCAGTCGAACGGGCAGGAGGATGAGCTGCGACACCATGCCAGGGGTGGCGTCGTCGACCGGTACGACCGTGGCTTCCACCTCCTCTACGAAGAGCTGTTCGTCCGAAGGTTGGCTTCTTGCGATATCATCAACCTCGTGTGTGGAGTGTCTAATAACCGCTTGCTGTTCATCATCTCCAAAGCCAGGCGACTCGAACTCGGTGGTCAAGCCATCACCTTCGGCAACTTCAACTGCAGCGTCTGCAACGGACACTTCACGTTCGCCAAACAAATCGACGGAACTCTCTTCCACCTGCGCTGTCTGCTGCTGCCATGAACCGGATAGCGAGCTTGCCACATGCTTGGTGACCTTGATGGGTGCAGTCACGGCGAACGACGTGGCCTGATACGCTGCTCGGCCTGCGAAAACGTACGGGAACAGCACGAGATTCGCCGCCGTGGACGCCACGCCCAGCGTGGTCTGCAGTGCCGAGCGAGGCGCCGCGGAAGCACCACCACCATCATCCAGCGCTTGGCTGCTTGTTGGTGATCGTGGCGCGTCGGGTGGCGCGTGGTCGTTCTCCATCACGGCCGGTTGATGCGAAGAGGAAACTGGCGCGGCTTCCATTCTCGTCGACCTGTCCCATCGACAAAGGAATCGTTTTCAGACTCAGACCTGCTGGCGTTCCCCTCAGATTCAGACTCAGAATTCGCGCATCGACCTTGGCAGCTGACGCACGTGGCGTCACAGACGGTTCGATGTTCTGGAGAACGGTTCACTTTGGTGAGGAGGACAGAAATTCAAGTGGAACCGGTCCAGTCTGCGAGGGATGCTCCAGAAGACAGTCTAAAACCAGAACACCTTCGAAGATCTATCTCATTGCGGCAGCTGTTGTTCTAATGCAGTAGATGGGAGATCACCATTCGAATGATTGCAGTGCTTGCAGGATGAAATGTACTGAAATGGACAGTCCCAGTGGTTCGAATTTCGCGACGAGTTGAGATTTGCGCCAGAGCTCTCCCTACCCCTGGTCGCCAGAATTATCCGGCTTTGGTGGGGACGCCAGTCCATTTTGAGTTATTTCGCAACCTGTTGTGTCTACTTTTGTGATTCTGCCCATCCCGGAGGCCTTCCTTTCCACTTCCTCCTCATCAAGCCCCCACTCTCTCAAACCCGCACTCCCTGCTGTTCGGTTCAACGGGACCGTGACTGTGGGCAGCGAGGGCGAGCGAGCGATCGGGCGAGCAGCGCAAGAAGCATTCACGCCGGACGCGGTCAGGTCGATAGAGAGTAAGGGATCAACCGACGGAATCCGGAGATTGTCATCCAGTGTCCAGCATCCAGAGTCCAGCGTCTTGTGTCTAGAGTCCAGTGTCGCGAACCCGCCACGGCCTGGAAGAAGAGAAAGGACGGCGACGCACGAACGAGCAGCTACGGACCGATCACATGCAAAAATGCGCAGCTCGGAGCTGTCGACGCACTCGCACTCGAACTCGCACACCCGCTCGTTCCCAAAGTCACCCGAGATGGACGACGGCTTCGGCTCGCCGACTTCTTCGTACGACCATGTAGATGGTCCGTGGGATAAGCGTGCACGTCATTTCAAGAACGTGCTGCTCCATGTCTGCTCCTTCATCCTGATCCTCGAGTTTGCCGAGCGTCTGAGCTACTACGGCATCAACCAAGGACTGAAGAACTACATGGGCATTCTCAATTGGTCGCAGGTCGGCTCGAACTCGCTCAAGTCCACGTGGACGTCGATTTGCTACCTGTCGCCGCTGCTCGGCGGCTACGTCGCCGATGAAAAGTGGGGCCGATTCCGCACACTGTGGGTGTTTGGCGTGTGGTACACCATCGGCGCGTTCCTCATTGCGGTGTCCGCGTACCCAACGGTCTTGAACTACGACGAGGACAAGTGGCTCTCCAACGTGGTGTGCCACATTGGACTCTTCGGCTTCGTCGCGATCGGCACTGGCGCCATCAAAGCAAACGTGATTACATTCGGCGCCGACCAGTTCGACCCGAACGACCCCAACGAAGTGACCCAGAAGGAGAAGTTCTTCAGCTACTTCTACATCGTGATCAACCTCGGCGCCATCTTCTCGTACAGCTACCTCAGCTGGCTGTGTGTGAACGGCTTTGGCAACATTCCAGCGACCTACGGCTATTTCGCCAACTTTCTCATCTGCGGCGGCATCATGGTGTTCGCCTACGCGCTCTTCTTCATCGGGACGCCTCGCTTCGTGCATTTCCCGCCGACGGACAGTGCACTCACAAAGCTGTGGACCATCATCAAGGGCAACTGCGCGTACAGCTACGAGGCGCGTATGCTCTACTACGGCCTGCTCTCGTTTGCCGCGGCGTTTCCGCTCAACCTGCTGGCTGCGTTCCTGTCCGACGTCCTCAATGTCGGCCAGTTCCTATCGTACCTCGTGGTGGTGCTGTGCATTATCGGAATGTACTCGTGGATCCGGTACGGCATGAGCACAGCTTACATGGACAAGTCGAAGGCATCCAACGGCGGCCGCTACAATGATGAGACTGTGGACGAGATCAAGATGGTGATCCGGATTCTTCCGTTCGCGTCGTTTATGATCATGTGGGAGTGCGCGTACGACCAGCTCGATGCTAATTTCCAGTCCATCGCCCAGCAGTGTGACCTGCGCGTCGGCAACTGGGTCGGAGACGCAACACCTGAACAAGTCCCTGGCGCCAGTCTGGGCATCTTCGACCCCCTGACGATCATCGTGCTGATTCCTCTGCTCGACAACTTCGTCTACCCGTTCTACGAGCGCACGGTGGGTCGTCCGCCCAGCGCATTCGGCAAGGTGCTCGCAGGCCTGATAGTGTCGACTCTCACGATGTTCTGGGCCGGCATCTTCGAAGTATTGCGTCGCAACTCCGGAGTGATTGACGGGCCTGATGGTCTGCCCATCGTCGACCGAGGCTCGGGGCAGCCCATGAACCACATGCACTGGGGCTACGCAGTGCCAATGTACATCATGATCGCCGTGGCCGAGTGCCTCATCAATGTCACGGCCTACGAGCTGTTCTACACGGAAGTCCCAATCTACCTCAAGAGCACGTGTCAAGCCATCAACCTGTTCATGGTCGCCATGGGGAGCAACCTGACCTCGACGTTTACTCTGCTCTTCCAGAACTTCATCCACGTCGACAACCTCAACCTCGGCAACTTCGAGTACATGTACTACACACTCGGTGGACTGAGTGTGCTGAACGTGATCGGCTACGTCGTGGTGATGCAGTGGATGGAGTTCGGCATGAACCCAGACGAAGGCGAGGACTCTCTCTATGACGACGTGAATTTGCTGGATTCCCAGGGCAACGACATCACTCAGCGGCAACGACACTCATCCTTCGAGAGCATTTCGCTGTCGAGGAACTGAGACCCACCCCAAGGCCAGGTCGAGTCTTACGAAAGCGAAATCAACGAGCCAAGCTGGCGACGTGTAAACTGTACCAATATGACATCCCGTAGAAGAGTCGCGTCCATCCCATTACTGGCCAGTGTTCTCTCCAGTGGCTGTATCCTGGCGTCACAAAGTGCCACGCCTCCGACGAGCCCGATGGGTTGTAAGCCCTCAAAACCTTGCAAACAAGGTTTTAAGGTGAAACTCCAAGCCCTCGTCGTCAGGTTTTAGGGCTTGTCCCCTTTAAGTACGAAATTGTGAGCCCACCGGTCGGCTCTCGCAAGCGGGGCTTGTTTTCCGTGCATCGAAATCCGCCAGCAACGGAGGGCTCGTTCACGGCTAATTTTCATTGGCCAAAAAAATGGCAAAAATCAAATGAAAATTACCGAAGTCACTCACCTAATGGATGAATAAAATCAAGCAATCTCTGTGTCATAGGAAGCAAAAGTGTGTTTTTTCGTAGGTCCGAAAAAAAATGAAATCCGGAAAACCCCACAGAGGATGTAGCTCAGTGCAGGGCGGTAGAGCATAATTTTCTGCATCGTATGCAGCCATTTCGAACTATAGTCTGTTCTTGCTATCGACGCAATGCCAATTTGAGAGGACATCCCAATGCATTTGATCATTATTGCTCTTTCGTATCATTTGAGAAACGTTCATGCATTCAGTTGAAGGAGTGCATGTCATAAACTCATTTTGGTCTGCAAAACAACAGAACAACATGGAGTGATGGTAAACGTAAACAATTTGTGAGAAATGGAAAACGAATATCAGGAACCACTTCAAAGGAATCTACAAATATGCGGAATACTCGTCGACTTTGAGCACCAATATCTCGGTAACCATAGCGAGTTTCGAGGTGCTGGAGGTGGTATTCACTGCGCAAGATTCCCATCTATTTGGTAGTAAGTAGTCTTGGTTTGTGCTCAACGTTTCTTCCGGATTTCACGATTTTTTGTATACCTACGAAAATGGCTTCCCATAACTCAGAGATTGTTTGTTAAGTTGCTGGTCAATGTGACGTCCATCTGCTGTGCAGGGTTTGAGCGTGCACTGCATGATCGCTTCCTCTTGGCGTTGGGCCTGCTGATGGTGGTGCGAGTGTTGGATCGCCTGCTGGAGTGCGAGGCGCTGAGCTTGATCACAAAACTCACTCACCATGCGGTGACCGCCTCATTCACATGCGCTTCGGCAAGAATCTTGTCCTCCGCATACGCCACCAGATCCCCGCCGTCATCAACCTCTCGATGATCGGCTCCGCGACTGTACTGTATTCGACTCCATGCATGATCTCTTGAGCTTCATGAAAGCTAACCGCCCAGCCAAGTATTTTGCAACTTGCCAACCTTGTGCTACGTGAATTTTTAACCAATGAGAAGAAATAAAAGTCTTGGCGAATCAGCAAACCAAGAGTGTGAGCCGTGGGTTCACTACCTGCCCAACACGATGGGCTTCCCCTCCAATGCTGATCAGCAACATAAGCCTCAAACCTCTACAAGCCCGGCTTAGCGAGGTTCAAGGACTTGGGCTCATTCCCGCAAGCCGGGTTTGTCGAGGAGAAAAGGTCAACGACAAAATGCGTTTTGGCCGTCAGTACAAAATCAAAACGGTCAACTGTATACACATCTCGCTTCGCAGGCTGTAGGTCGAGGATTAGGGTTGACACACACTCGCTCGGCTACCAAATCGAGCTGGAGCTCGATTTGGCCATACAAACTTACTTGGCTCCGCAGCCGAGGACTAGGGTTTATACACTAGGGTCAGGGTTTTAGGGTTCAGGGGTGTCCTAAAATGTGTATACCAGTGCCCATTTCGGCCCTGTTTTATTTGCTGTTGCCATTTTTGTCTACCAATGTACCAAAAGTGTTTGTTTGTGGACCAAAACGTGTATGTTGTGGACCCAGACTCCTTGTCGAGGGCTCGTAGGAGTCGTGCAAAGTGCCGGTGCAACTTGCTTGGCTTCGATAGAAGATACACAGCACCTACTGACTGACTGACGTGCTGACTGACAGACGGACGGACGGAGCTGGTGGCGTGAGGGGGTCCATTTTCCGATTTTCCGATTTTGACCAAACTGCTCATCAGGGGGATCCGCGGTCACACAGACGCGCGGCGCGATCTCATTTTGCATGGATTTTTTAGTCCAGCCATGTCCAGAAAAAAGAAATGAGGCCAGTTGCGTGGAGCCCTTGGCATCAGCGGCTCCATCCAGTCAAACGGCGGTACTTCAACGTCGCTGGCCTCCGCATCTGGTTGAGTTTCGGATAGACCAGATGGCTACATTCGCTTTTTGACTAAAAAATCGTCCATTGACCCATCGACACAGAGACCAATCTTCAAGGCCTCTCTCTACAGCAGCTCTGTGCTATCGACGCTCATGCCGTCGTCCACTGTTCGCGCTGTTGCTGCTGTTGCTGCTGGTGACATTGCCACTGGCTCTCCAGACTTGGGCGCGCGCGACTTCCGCTTGTATCCGCAGCGTAGCGTTCTCCTCCTGTAGTCGCTTGAGCTGTGTCTTGAGATTGAGCAACGGCGAGCTGTCTGTCACACGCGCGTTCAACTCCTCCAGCTGCTGTATCCTACTCTGCGCGCTTGCATGGATAGCCCCTAGTACGTTTGCGCGATCGCCCACCGCTAGTTGGAGTCCCTGGATCGACTGCAGAGACTTCTGCAGTTGCGCTGTTGCGTCTTCGTACTGTTTGCCCAAACCTTCGTACTGGGACTGCAGCCTTGTTTCGAATGTCTGGATCTGCGCGCAGCTTCCCTTGCGAACCTCCGCCATTTGCCGCAGCGAGTCGCTTGTAGGTCGACTCGCCTGGTGCATGGTTTTGATCTCCTGCCTCAGTCTATCTAGTCGTATGAGCCACTGGTCGTTGCCGCGCCTTGCATTGTTCTCGCACTCTCGCCACCGCTCGTGCAGCTTCCCCTGCACTCTCTCCACCTCCTTCAGCCATGCAATCGCGTCGACTCGCGTGTGGATCATCGACGTTGCTTCGTCCTCGCGTCGAGTGCCAGGCCGGCGCTCGGGCTCTCTCACGACCAGCCACCGAGCGTCAATGCCGTCGTACTCATTTTCTAGTGGTGTGGACGTCGTGGCTTCATCACTGCAGCTGCTCGATCCATGCTCTTGGTCATCCGCCGACACTTCCCACTGATCGTCAGCGTCCATCGTATCGACCGATTCCCTTGGGTAAGACGGTCGCTGCCGCTTTGCGCTCGTCGCCTCTATGGCCTTTTCACTGAGTGCGTTGAGTAGGACGCATACGTCAAGCCCGTATCCCTTGGTGAGTGACGCTGCGCTAATCCTTGCCACTTCCCCACTGTACACACCTGCTTGTTCCGCTACGAGCAGAAGCCTCTGCACTTGCACGACGGGTGCTTGGCTGTCATCGTCATCGTCCACGTACAACATTTGAGATCCTTCTGATATGAGCTGGAGTAGCCACTTTGCGATTCGGAGCATCTCCTTGAATCGCTCGTGTGATGAACGAGTCCATGGCGACACAGATCGGGATTCGCTGGTGAAACGGTGGCGCGTCAGGCGCGTGTGGATCTCCTTACGGTCGTCCATGCACGCAAGTAGCTTCAACCGGTCATACAAGAGCTCCATGGCTGCATCCTCCTGCCGCTGAATGAGTTCTTCATCACTGACCGGAGTAGTTTGTTGCTGTTGTTGCTGCTTGTGGCTCTGAGGTTGGGTAGTACTCTCAGATGAAGTAGGCCGTGATTGGCTCACCCTATCGCTCTGCTTTGACGATGGCCTCGAAGAATTCGGTGTCGGCGCTGGCGTTTTGTGGTCGTGAGACGGATCGTTCTGCCTCCGAGATGGTGCAGTCTGCCGTATCGGATCTGGTTGCTGATGCTGCTGCGGCTGTGGCTGCTTGTCGGAGCTCAGTGTCGCTGTGCTTGGTCGCGTCTGACATGCTGCCCACACCTGCTCCATCGTCGGTCTGCGCGTCGCGTCAAGCGAAATCATTCGAGTGACCAGCGCTCTCAAGTGGTCACTGTACGATTCCGGAATAGCTTCGTAGTCGCCCTTGTTGATCTTCTGGAAAAGACCGTAGAGATTGAGTCCTTCCGCCTTGAAGGGCGACCGCAGCATTGCCAGTTCGTACAGAATGCACCCAAGTGACCACACGTCGCTCTTCCAGTCGTAGCCTTCGCCCTTGAGCACCTCTGGCGACATGTACAGCGGCGTCCCTACCTTGGAGTGGGCCTCCAATGTGTTTTCACTCAAGTGGCGCCCCAGACCCAGGTCCCCAACCTTGACTGTACCCTGGGTCGTCAGCAGGATGTTGGCTGGCTTGAGATCGCGGTGCATGATTCTCGCACGATGTAAATGCAAAATCGCAGAGCAGATCTGCCCAAAGTACCTCCAGATCGTACGCTCGTCCAGACGCATTTGGCGCTCGTTAGCTTTGCGGATTTGGCGCTTGAGGTCTCCGGCATCCGCCCATTCAAAGGCAATGTACAGCTCCTTGCCGTCCAGAAACGCGTCCAGATACTGGACAATGTTCTCATGCTCGACTGACTGCACCAGTCGCACTTCCTTGAGCGTCTTCTCCCGAGCGCGGCCATCCATGAGGTCGAAGATGGCGATCTTCTTCAGCGCGACTGACACGCCATCGCGTCGCCGCTGGGCCTTGAACACCACTGAGAACTTGCCCTTGCCAATCGGCTTCAGCACATCGTAGTCAGCGAGGCAGCCGCCTGCCTCGAACAGCGCGCGCTGCGCGTCCGTGAGCAGCTCCATGCATCCGCTGGCCGATTTGTGACGAGAACCTGGCGGGCCGATCCTGAAGGGACGCGGCCAAGCCCACAAAGAGTGAGTGAAGGCTGAGCTAAACTAATGTGTTGTCAATCGATTCGAGACCAGCGCATTTCGTTCTAAAGCGGTAGGCTTTGTGATATTGTATACACGTGTGAGGCTAGAGCTACGGAATTAAAGCTGTCACGCCTTCTTTATCTCTGTAGCACACGACACGCGCACGAGTCAAACGTCAGTTGCTTCCTTTGCAGTTTGCTAGTCCACCACACCAGGTAAATCCAGTACTCACCAAACGTGTAGAAGACCTTGAGGTGTTCCTCGTTGTCGTCGTCGATGAATCTGAACTGGGCCATGTATTTGCCGCGGTAGAACATGCCTGAAGGTGCGTCGACCCAGTCGCGACGTGGGTACAGGAACTCATACGGCTGCGAGCACGGCGCGTACGAGCCCAAGACGATCTCGTCGGTGCTCGAAAGCACGGTCTTCTTCACTTTGTTACGGAAGCGCAGTCCGCTCACAATCGCGTGGTTGACACGGAATTTGATCGCAAACTTGTAGCGAACGGCTTCCTCCATCACGAAAGGCGTCGTGCGCATGTGGTTGATCCCAGCCGGCGTGTCGAGACGGTAGGTGATCTGATTGCGGCTTTCGTCTTCAAACACGACGTTGAACTCCTCCACAACGACTCGTCGTCGGTCTTTCGGATCTATACAACGTAGAGTTTGTTAGTGTTCACATGTTCCTTCTCTAGACGCAAGGCAATAAAACGCACCGCCCAAATCGCCGTGCGCCGCTGAGCCGAGCAGCGTCTCTTTATACCGCCGCAGACTCTCGTCCTCTGCATCCATATTCAGCAGCTCCTGCACGCTCTTCACTGCAAGCTCGCTCATCTATTGCAACCAAGGGGGAGCAAGATAAACACCACCATTCATTGCTCCATTCAGACAGGTCGCCACTCACGCGGTAGTCGCCGCCGTCGTCCACCGACGCATCGACTGAGATCGCATCGTCGTCGCTCATCGTACACAGTCACCACTCTACAAGAAAGAGAAACTGGAGAACGCGATAGATCTTAGTAGCCTGCAGCAGCGACGCGTATGCTTTGTCCCCGCGGAAGCCAGTCGCCCAGCGCGTAGTTTTCCATCGAACTGCTCCATTCGGTGGCGCCACTTCAACCTCACTCCAGCACAATCCCCCACCGTAAGCTTGTTTTTACGAGACAGCCGTATTTACGTGTGTACATCCGAAGACCTCCTAATATGGTGGGGTCCACACTATAATAATGGAGTGCCGTTCAAGAGTAGCGACCATCACTCCGTCGTCACCACCAGCCAGACTGGTTGGTAGCCAAGACGAGCGTGACCCAGTCAAAGCCAAACACCGCTAGTGACGCCCGCCGCATCGCGAGAGCTCTCTCTGTACAGCTACATCCAACAGAACACCATGCCAAAGGCCGCCAAGGGAAAGCCGAAGCGCGCGTCGCCGCTGGAGAAGCAGCTGGCCTTCGACAACAAGCCGTGGTATGACAAGAAGGCCAAGAACGGCGACGTCGACATGAGCGACGAGGACGACGAGGGCGCCGACGTCGTGCCGGAGAACCTCACGCGCAAGACGCTCGCGCTCGCGCGTCAGCAGCAGGCCGAGGAGCAGGAGCTCGTCGAGCGACAGAGCAAGAAGGCGGCGCCTGCGGTTCCGTCGGCGAGCAGCGCGTCGGCCAAGTATGCGCGCGCTCAGGCTCAAAGCAGCGACGAGGAGTCCGAAGACGAGGACATGGATGACGACGAGAACTACGAAGGCGAGGACCTCGTGCGCATCAACGGCGAGTACGTCGAGGAGATCGAGATCGATGAGGAGGACGAGGAGGTGCTTGCCAGCTTCATGATGGGCGGTGAGGAGCGTCGCAACCTGGCGGATATCATTATGGGAAAGATTTACGAGAAGGAGGCGCGTGAGCGTGGCGACATGGAGGACGAAGAGGACGACGCCGTGCTGCGTCAGCAGTTCGACCCAAAGATCGTGGAGGTCTACACGGGTGTGGGCAAGCTGCTCCAGCGATACACATCGGGCAAGCTGCCCAAGGCGTTCAAGGTCGTGCCGAGCCTGACCAACTGGGAGGAGATCCTGTGGCTCACGAACCCGGACAAGTGGTCGCCGCACGCCATGTTCGCGGCCACGCGTCTCTTTGCGTCCAACCTGAACCCGAAGATGGCTCAGCGCTTCTTCAACATCTTCCTGCTGGAGCACGTGCGTCAGGACATTCGTGAGAACAAGCGCCTGAACTTCCACTTGTACATGGCGCTCAAGAAGGCGCTGTACAAGCCACAGGCGTTCTTCAAGGGCATCATCATTCCGCTGTGTGAGAGCCAGAACTGCACGCTGCGAGAGGCGGCGATCATCGGTAGTGTGCTCACCAAGGTGTCGGTGCCGGCCATCCACTCCGCCGCGACGATCATGAAGCTCGCGACCATGCCGTACTCGGGCGGCAACAGCATCTTCATCCGCGTGCTGCTCAACAAGAAGTACAGTCTGCCAACGCGTGTGATCGCCGAGCTGAGCAAGCACTTCGTGCGCTTCACGGCCGACACGCGCACGCTGCCAGTGCTGTGGCACCAGGCGCTGCTGACGTTCGCGCAGCGCTACAAGAACGACATCTCGCGCGCCGACAAGGAAGCCATGAAGGCGCTGCTCAAGCAGCACTTCCACCACCAGATCACGCCCGAGATCCGGCGGGAGCTGTTCATGGAGTAAAATGGGTCGAGCTTTTGATTTGAACCCCCGGGGTTCTGATAGCGCTTGTCGTACGTATTTTCGCTCAAAATGTATATAGAATCTGATAGAACGCGCTCTATTCGAGTCATGTTGATCTTTTCACCCAACAGTTCCTCCTGCAGCAAAAGCAAAAGCCAAACGTCAAAGCGGCACCTTCGTCGTCGCGGTCGCGAGAACGAATACAATGGCCGACGCAGGAGACGCCTCGCAGATCGAGCTGGAGCAGACGCTGTTCCAGGAGCCGCGCGTGTGGTTCTACCACGTGCCGGCCACGAACGTGAGCACGCTCGCGCCGCGAGCCGACGCTTGGGACCCGGAGCATCCGTTCCTCACGGGCTCCATCCAGGTGCTGCAGAAGGGCGACGCGTGCTGGATCCGCATGTACGAGCCCCCGAAAGAAGGACAAGACGCGGCGGCCGCAGATGGTGCTCAGCGCACGCTATTTGCGCAGTGTCCCGTGGAGATCACCATGGAGCTCACGCTGGAGCTGTACGTTCAGGATTGCGCGGACTCGTCGCGCTACTTCATGGTCCGCGTCGAGGACGAAGCCACGAAGCGACGCGCGTATCTCGGGATTGGCTTTCCGGAGCGTGCGAGTGCGTTCAATTTCAAGGCCGCGCTTCAAGACTACGTCAAGTACGTCCACCGTCAAATGGAGGTCGCGGCGATGGCCGCCCAGACCGCGACGGAAGATGGCGCGGCTGAAGACGGCGCTCCGTCGCCTCGCACGCAGGATCTGAGCATCCCCAAAGGAGCGACCATCCGGATAAATTTGAAGCTCAACAGCGCGACCGATAACCCAGAACGGCGCCGCCGCACGAGCTCGGAAGGACAGCAGAGCGGTGTCGTGTCGCCACCCAAGATCCCGCTCATCCCTCCACCGCCGGCAGACCCGCTGGCGCTGGCGTCTCCGTCGAACAAGACCGCGCAGACGATGACGGCGAGTACTGTGGACGATGATGACTGGGGTGACTTTACGTCTGCGTAGAGCACTGCGAGCTGACGGGGACGACTAACAGGCTTGGTTCACCGTGTACTCGCCGAAAGAACTCGCGGGCTGGCGTCCATGGACATGTAATGAGAACTTAACAATGATATGATTCAAACGAGCTGGATCCTTGTATCGTATCCAGACAATGGGCTTCCATCGTCCTGGTTGCCATCACGATCCATTCGAAGAGACGCGTCGCTTCATGATTGCTTGGACAGTGTTCAAGGTGCCTGTTTGACAAATGAGATGGCTCCGATGCTCCACTCTCGCCGTCGCCGACACCCACATCGTCGACCATCCACCACATCTGACGAGTCCGCTTCCATCGACAGCGACGATGGAACCGCTAATGCAACGGTGCGTCGCCATCTCACCACCCCACGCACGAAGCGCCGCAGCATCACACAGCTCAATGAGCTCGTGAGACGTCAGAGGGAAGAACACCAAGCCAAAGCAGAGCACCCCGCCCTCGGCAAGCAGATTGACATCAAGCTGGAGGCGCAGTTGAGCGAACGTGAACAGTCTGCCGACAGCAGCTCCGTCGAACATCGATTGATACAAGTGGCGGTGCGGTGTCGGCCTCGCAAATCAAGTCGAAGGGGTCGGAGACGGGAGAGCGATGAGGAATTCGGCGATGATGACAGTGAAGACGATCTCGACGCGTCTACCGCTCCAGTGGATGGCATTGTCGAGTACGACATCCCTACTGAGCGTGACTCGAAGCCACTGGCTGGCGTATCAGTACCATCACATGTACTCGCTCTTGGAGGCCACGGTCCTCGCCGGCGGTTTGGGTTTGACTTCGTGTTTCCACCTGGAAAGGAGCAACGAGAAGTATACCGTGCGTGTGCCCATGACGCCATTGAGGATGTGTTACGGTCTGCTCAGGGCGACGAGCATACCGTCGAATCGCCAGGCGCGCATGCGACCCTCTTGGCTTACGGACAGACAGGCACGGGCAAGACCTACACGATGGGGATGCTGCAACACGCTGACCCTACAACCGAGAGCAAGGACCACGGCATCATCCCACGCGCCATCGTCCACATTCTGTCACGGATTGCGGAGTTTAATCACAGCGTCGATAGCCAAAAGCGCGGGATGAGGCTCGTGGCATCGATTTCATTCCTACAAATCTACCTGGAAAACATCCAAGACCTTCTCGCCCCTGGAGGTCGACGGGCGAGTCAGCCTACAGCGCCGTCTCATGCTGAACGCAGATCGAGTCTGCCGTCGCAGGGCCAGGGTGGAGGTTTGCAGGTGCGTCTGGATCCGAAGACGAATGTGTTTTACGTACCCGGTCTCAATGAATTCACTATCGAGCACGTCGATCAAGCGCGAGAGCTGCTGGAGCAAGCAGCTCACAACCGAGTCCTGGCAGCGACTGCAAGGAACAAGTCGTCTTCGCGAAGTCACACGCTACTTACCATCAACATCAGACAGCAGCGAATCGACAGCGGCGAAACAGAAGACAGTCATGTTCATACAGCCTCTGCTCCGTGTGCAACAGTGTCGTTCGTCGATCTCGCTGGCTCCGAGCGAGTCGAAGGCGCACTCCATTTTCTCCACGCAACGCGAAAGCGGCAGGAGCTGCGAATCCGTGAAGCCAAGTTCATCAACCGATCGTTGAGTGCACTGGGCAGTGTCATTGCCGCTCTGTCAGTTCAAGACGGTCGTCATCGGCTGGGAACTTCTCGATCGAAACACCGTAGCAGCCCGCGTAGCAAGGCGGCGTCGAGAATGGGGACGGCGGGGACGGTATCGCCACGATCTCCGGCTCCTCACATTCGCTTTCGCGACTCTCAGCTGACGAAGCTACTCCAGTCGCGGCTCATGACGGGCAACGGCCGCCTCGTCTTGATCGCGACCATCGACGATCAGCCGGCAAACCTCACCGAGACGCTCTCGACTCTGAAGTTTGCTTCACAGTGCAGACAAGTTGACTTGAGCAAACGTGAGTCTAAGGCCGAAGTCCTGCGGAAGCAGCGAGAGGAATCGCTGCTCAAGCAAGTCTTTGCAGAGGTCAAAGTCATGTACGAAGAGCGAGAGGCGGCGCTCAAAAGAGAGTACAAGGTTCGCATCGCCGACGTCGAAGAGCAGCTGCAGCGTTTGAAAGATGAACGCCCGGCGCAGTCTGCTGCGTCGCCAAGACGGAACGCGCCATACGTAGCGCTCTGTTCGCTCGCAGACATCACAAGAAAACGCGATGGTAGTACAACAGCAGCACATCCGTCGGCCGACACATTCACTGCAGAAAGCGATCTTGTCGCGTACACGGCGGAGCTGTATCGGCAGATCAAAACAGCGCTCCTTTCAAAAGAGTCCAGTAGCCGCAGTCCGGAAAGAGCTCTGCGCAGATCACTCTCAGCCCTTCCTGGCGCTTCGCCGAAGCCACTGGACACACTTGAGTCGCGTAGTAGTGTGATCAATGCCACAGCAATCGCCAAAGCGAAGCTGGCTACAGCTACGAACCAACCTGTGGGTATTACACCTGTGATGGCGATGACGGCACCTCCAGCGGACGACTCCGAGTTCCAGGCAATCGCACGGTTGTTGTTCGCGTCCGGCGTGATCCAATCAATCGATCTGAGCTCAGACGAAGACACACCAGAGCCATTCAGTCAGTTAAAGTGACATTAGACTTGTATTTCCAGGCCAATCTGGGCTAGCAATTGAAGGAACCCGATGTCCAACAAGTCATTTTGGCCTACACCTTGCAGCTCAGTGTGGCATGAACGAGCGGCGCGCGATCGTTAGCGCCGCGTCTCGCGGGATGCGGAACGACGATTGCATCGACGCCAGACACTGCTCCTGGAAGAACTCGCGGATCATACGCTGCAGCGACTTGCACGCGAATTTGTACAGCGCTTGGTAGGATGCCGGCCGCTCGCGGAGCTGGTCGGGCGAGATCGCCCACTCGGCAATGCAGAGCTTGTACCAGTACTCGTCGTTGTCACCCAGCTCGTAGAACTGGCGGCATACGCGGCGTGCAACGCACAGCGATGTACCGTCCAAGAAGGCGAGAATCGCCTTGAGGTTTTCGTCGCACGTGAAATCCAGCAAGCTGAGGTCTCGCGCGCGGTCGTTCTGTTGCTGCTGGTACTGTTGCTGCTTGCGCATCATCTCCATCTCCTGTCGCTGGAACAGGAACGCAGCCAACTGCCAATCAGCGCCGTAGGTCGGCGAGGTCGCGGATGAAAACATGGACAGCGGATGCACGATGATGGCGTCGCACGCCTGCGGGGCTGACTCCGCATCAGGCAGTGACCTCAGCGCGAAGTCAGCTCGATGCGGTCGTCGGGGTGTCGCCATTGCAGCGGATCTCGCCGTGTTCGTTGTTTCCGTTGCGTTCGATGGGGGAAAAGGTGCAATGCGCTAGGTAGCCACTGTATGTACTGAGCAGGTAGTGATGCAGCAAAGCAAAACAACATCAAAATACACAAGGCCACAGCACTGCAGCCCGCAGCGCGGCGGTTGTGACAGCAGAACAGCACGCGTCGTCAGCAGTCCGCGCTAAATTCGTCCGTCATCCACACACCGTCGCCTCGCAGTTACCACGTACGTACGCGCTATCGTCGTCTAGCTCTCGCTTCTTCTAGTGTTCTTGTTGCTTCTCACGTGAAATGCAGCAGGAGCTCTCGAAACGCCGGGGACAGCTCTAATAATAGCCTCTCGCGTATCCTGTCAAAACGCATACTAAACCTTCAGTTCAACAATCTCTCTGACTGTCTATCAGCGGGTCAAGTGGGTTTTGGGCCGCCAGACCCACGTAACCAGCCTGTGTAACCTATCACATTTTGCAAAAGACGGTGGATTCATCGTGTGTGCAATGTGGGTGGACCTGTTCGGAAGTTTGAATTTGGAGGTTTGATCAGGGAGAGGTGGACCGCCATTACAGAACCAGCGTAGCTCCTCATTTGGGCAGCTGACCGTGAATGGCAAGCGCGATGCCGATGGTGGGCACAATCAAGAAGCACAGCGACGCAGTCGTCGATGGCGCGGCCTTCCGCACGCCTGTGCGTCGCTCGGTGCGTCAGAAGGTCAGTCCCAGTGAACGCGTCAGTATTAATAGTGACACATCAACGGGCATCACCAGCGTCGCGACATCGACACCAGGATCTGCAGTGATGAAAGTCGAGGATGGCAGCGCTACTAGCACGACCAACAAGCGCAAGCGCCAGAGCATCGGCGGCAGCACGATCAAGTCTCTCGCTGACTGCTACCTGAGCACCAACAAGAAGCGCTCGCGCACGTCGCTCAGCGGCCCAAGCACACCGGGCAAGGCCATTCCGATGGACCACACGCGCGAGCGAGACGTCGCCAAGCGGTTCGTGGAACTCGAGGTCACAGAAGTATATCGTGCCATCCGTAAGCAGACGGGTGCGCTGGGTGGTAACGCTGCCGGCGGCGCCATTTACGGCGAGATCACGCAGAACTCGTTCCAGCGCGTGGTGGACTACATGAAGGAACACTGTGAGCTGTCCAAGGCAAGCCGCTTCTTGGACGTTGGCTCGGGTCTTGGCAAGCCCAACTTGCATGTTGCCATCGACCCGGGAGTCGAGGTGTCGTATGGAGTGGAGCTGGAAGAGCTGCGATGGCATTTGTCGTTGCACAACCTCAAGAGCGTGCTCCAGCTGGACATCAACAAAAACAAGGACAACCGTGCCATCTTCACGGCTGGGGATATCACACAGGCGAAGTCGTTCAACCCGTTCTCCCACGTGTACAGCTTCGATGTGGGCTTCCCTCCTGGCGTGATGGACCACATGGCGGAGATTTTCAACATCAGCGACGCCAAGTACTTCGCGAGCTTCCACCCGCCGCGCAAGGTCATCGACGTGTACGGCTTCGACGTCGACAACATCGGCCGTGTCGCTACTTCTATGGCGGGCTCCAATGAAGGCCACACCTGCTACTTCTATCGCCGCTCAAGCGCCGATGAGATGGAGATCTCGCCGGCTGGTAAGGAAAAGACCAAGCGCCGAAGATCCACGGAGCCTCCCAAAACGGAAGATACGCCGACGGCTGAACCTGGCGACTTCGTTCACATCGACCCACTGTTCCGTCCAGGCTTCGACGTGCTCAACCGTGGCAAAGACAGCGTGTTGGCGTGGATCGTCGCGTTCTTTGGAGAGCAGCACGAGGGCGGCCGGACGCGTCGCCAGAAACGAACACTGCAAACCAAGAAAAAGCAAGAGCGACCGCTCGAGTCGTACTATAGAATCGTGGGGAAAGCGCGCGTCACGAACCGCTCACCGAAGAAGTAGATGACGTTGTCGTCTGATGGCTGCGTCAGCCGCTCTGTCCGTAAGTCGCCGTTGCATTTAGCTAGATAGGGAAATATGAAACAAGCAAGCTCTTAGAATTACACTGGTGTCGCCTCTATTGGGTGTGGTGGTGGTGATCGATCTACTTGCTGTCTGACTGCGCCGACTCCACGAAGAGCTTCTTCTGCAACGGCGTGAAAATGTCGGCACCCGACTGGATGCAAGAGATTAAATAGGTCACATCTCTGCTCTCGAAGCGGTCTTCTTGTCGGAACTGGTCCAGGTCGTCGCCGAAAGCTGACGTGAACTCCTCCATGTACAAATCGCGGAACTCGTCATTGATGGCAGCCGACTGTCCACCCGCGGCAGCACCATCCAGCGAGGCCTGCAGCAGTTGCTCGGTCGACGACAACAGCTCACGACTCGCACGCGTCGACTTCGCGACCACGCCGACCTGTGTCAGGCTCTTACTAGCTTGCTGCATTTCCTCGTTGGCAGTGATCAGATCCTTCAGGAGCAGCGCCGACTCCTCGTCGTCACCGTCGGATCCCTCCATATCCTCGTCGTCGTCGTCAGCGGCGCCAGCTTCGGAATCACGGTGGGCTGCAGCGATCTTCTCGTCCATGCGCTTGAACTTGTCCGCAGCCTCCAGCACCTTCTCAATGAGCTCTGCGCAGCGCAAGCTCTTTTCCGTCACCTCCTTGAGCAACTCATGGCGCTCCTTCGGGGCAGCGCCGCCAATCTGGTTGATGACATTGCTCAGACCATCAGACCGCTGGCAAACGGCCGACGTGCGAAACGGATCCTCTCCAAACTGGCTGATCAGTCGGTCATACTCCTGCACCAGACGCGCGCGCTGTGGTTGCGCTCCATTGAGCTGCTGCTGCGCCGCGACCGTCGCTCCCTTCGTGACCATTTTGCCTCTTCGCGTCTTGGCACCAATGAACGTGTTGGCCAGTCATTTGTTCGCTTTTCGTAATTTTGCCAAACATGACAACTGTTTCTGATACGGTATTAGTGGCCCTTGAGGCACTATTTCCTGTTGCGTCCTTTTGGGTCAAGTTGAAGCCAGCAACACAGAACAAGCAGACTGGGAGAAGAAAATGACCATCACTCATTGCGAAGTTGGGGCGGAAAACTCGGATCCGAGGAAACCAACAAACCAACAAACCGACAAGAAAAGATTCGCAACGGCAACTGAACATGCAGGCGCTGGTGGAGATGGCGTTGGCCTCTGTGACGATGGCGGTGGGCGGAAACGATGGCGGTGGTGGTCGTGGCGACGTAGGAGACGAAGCCGCGTGGCTGGAGCACGGCGATGGCGACTTCCGGTTCGCGCTGCATCTACGCGCCTTCGACAAACACCAGCTTCTGTGGGTCGGCATCGGCGTGTGGACAGTGTTTCTCGCATGCACGGCGACGCTGTACGTGTGGATCGCGTCGAGACAAGTGCGGCCGCGGCCGGCGCCTCCAGCGGCGCCCTCGCTGCCGACGTCGCCGACCTCGAAGCGCAAGCGCCACTCCAAGTCGTTTACCGACATGCAGGAACTGGAGCGCGAGTTCTTGGAAGAAAACGCGGCGATGGACCAGAATGACTGGAGCGCGCTGCCCATGAGTCTACAGCGAAAGTGTAATCCGGAGCAGTGCAAGCTCATCTACGATACACTCGCCAAGGTGAGCACCAATGGTTAGAGACGTACTTCGAACTGCGAACATTGCTAACTGTGAGGTTTGCGCAGGTGTTTTCATTTCTACGTATTGAATACGTTGATGCGCTCGCTCAGTAAGTACTGATGCTTTCATGACTCTTGGTCGGTGCGACTGCGGCAGCTCTGAGGCTAACACACGCTCTGCTTCACAGTGACATCAAAATTCTCACGCTGCACAAAGGCGACAAGATCTTCGCCCAAGGCCAGCACGATGGATCGATCATCATGGTCGCATCTGGTCAAGTGCACCTCACGATTCACGACGCCAATGGACAGAAGTTTACCAAGCAAGTCAATCGCGGCGAGACGGTCACGTCCTCGCTCTCGCTTCTAGCGGCATTGCTGGATGAAATGACCCCAGAAAACGACAGCGATCAAGTGCTGATCAGCAAGGTTGTCGGCAATCTATCGGCCGATGCCGCTGCAGACAACACTGTGTTGTTCCAGATTCCAAGCTCCGCAGTTGTGGCTGTTCTCGAGCAATATCCCGATGGCTTCTTTCGACTCGCACAATCTGCGCTTAGTCAAGTCGAAAAGATCACGCTGAAGTCGTTGATCGACCACTTTGGACTGATCTCGAAGATTCTCATTCCGTCCAGTCTCATTCGCACAGAAGACGACGGAGTGTTTGCCCATGAAACTACGTTCTCTGCACTCGCCAGCACCGTGTCGGCTCTCGTGGGCGCGATCGATCCGTCTCTGGCTGCGAGCATCACCGAGTTGGGCCGTGTCGTTGTGTGCGATGACAAGATGATCATTGACGAACGCGCAGTAGCGTCCAATGTTCATGTCGTAGTCGAAGGTGCGGTGCGAGTGGAAATGATGACGGCGACCGGACCCAGTACCATGTTTGAAGCGACCCGGGGCTGCGAAGTTGGGCTGGCGAACTGCTTTGTCGGCAACAGTCACCCAACTATTCGTTTGGTGTGTGAGAGTGGGTCCCGACTACTCGTCATCCCAGATTCGGTGATGGCACGCTTTCTTCAAACAAACTCCATCGCCATGGCGTGCGCGCGTCATTTGGTTCGTCAGTACAGCCCGCTCGTGTGTGTCACCGACAGCGCTTTCGATTCGATTCACCTCCAGGGAGGAGAAACGCTGTTCGATCGAGGCGATGTCTGCGACTCTGTCTTCACGGTCATGAACGGCCGGCTTCGTGCCATCCAAGTGCAAACTCATCGAGGTCGGAAGACGGAAACAACAAACGAGCTTGTTCGCGGAGCTTCACTGGGAGTGTTGGACATGCTGGCGGCGGGGCGAAGTAACTCGACAGTGTTTGCCGTTCGCGATTCGCAGATTTCCCAGATGCCTCGCAGCGTGTTTGACTACGTCGTGAGCGAATATCCGACGGTGTTGGTCCACTTCACTACGAACTTGGCGAAACGGCTGTCGAAAAGCAACAATGAATCGCTCTCAGCGGATCACACAGGAATGAAAGCTGGGTCGAATTTCCTCGCGTCCCTCAGCTCACCATCGATACGTCCTCAAGACACCACTACGAAGCCAGCGTTGCCACTGGGAACCGTTGCAGTGATCTCTCTGACCAAGATGGCCAAGATCCACACTTTTTGCTCCCATCTTGAGCTTGCGCTCAAGACCATCGCCAGCACAGATACTGTGTCTTCGTCGAAAGCGAAGTCTACACTCGGAAGCCAATGGCTGAGTAACTCCCGTCTCGCTCGAGCCAACTTGAGCGCATGGTTGGGTGAAGTTGAAGCGGCAAATGACTTGGTCATCTACGCAGGAGACCCCCAGCTCAACCAGTGGACAAACCTCTGCATCCGCCAAGCCGACCACGTCTTGCTGCTGTGTTCGGATACGGAGCCTGCACAATCGTTCCTCAAGGACATTGTCAGCATCCTCAACAGCGCATGGACAAGAAAGAACGTCACCATTAGCGTCGTTCGCATCCGAGACAAGGACTGGACGCTATCTGCTGTCGAAACTGCTCGCCGATCGGCTGTGTTTGACTCATCAACTGCCAGCGCTCTCAAACGAAGACTCCGACTGTGGAAGCGAAGTCCAATTTTGCCGCGATTTCTACTACCGATGGAGAAGTATGAGTGGATCAGTTGCTTCCACAACGTCCAAACTCCGTTCGAAGATCATCGCGCGGATTTCCTGCGAGTGAGTCGTCGTATCACCGGACGGTCGGTGGGGTTGGTGCTTGGTGGTGGCGGCGCTCGTGGGTTGGCGCATATCGGTGTCTTGAGAGCCCTGGAAGAATGCGGAATCCACGTAGATGTCGTTGGCGGAACGAGCATAGGAGCCTTCATTGGCGCCATGTATGCTCTTCATCCGCACCATTTGAATCTCGTGACCGAGAAGGTTTTGCAGTTCTCGCTCAGCTTGAGCAGCATCGTTGAGAAGCTGAGGGATCTGACCCTGCCGATTGCGTCGTTTTTCAACGGCCATCACTTCAATCGCAGCATCCAGAACCACTTCTTCGACCTCTCCATCGAAGACATGGTCCTTAACTACTTCTGCGTGGCGACGGACATTGCCAAGTCGCGCATGAGTGTACACCGTAGCGGAGCGATCTGGAAGTACGTGCGAGCTTCGATGAGTCTGCAAGGCTACCTGCCACCAATATCGGAGGGCGGGTCGCTCCTGTTGGATGGCGGCTACATGAACAACTTACCCGCCGATGTGATGAAGGAAGAGGGTGGAATCAAGTACGTGCTCGCCGTGGATGTCGGAAGCGAGCCGCGACGCGAGTACTTCGGGTACGGAACATCGTTGTCAGGCTGGTGGCTGCTCTGGAACAAGCTCAATCCTTTCGCGAAGACAGTGATCGTGCCGTCGATGGGAGATGTGTCGGCTGCGCTGGCCTACGTGTCATCAGAGCAACACAAAGAGCGGATGAAAGCCGAGTGTATCGATCTCTACCTACGTCCCCCAGTTCTCGACTACGGTACGCTGCAGTTCGAGAAGTCAGATGAGATCATCGAAGTCGGATACAAGTACGCCCTTCCGCGCGTCAAGGCTTGGGCGGCTCGTGTGTTGCAGGCCGAGCCGGACGCCGACATCGTCGAGCCGTTCTCGAAGATGGCGAAGCTTGATGAAGAAGATAGCGCGCCTGATACGGGCACTGAGGAGGAAGTAAGTGAGCTTGACTCCGACGACGAGCTCATCGACTGAATGCACGCGTGGTCAAGTGAAGACTATAAGGTTTGTTTACTTTCTCATAAATACTCTAATGGATTTGTGGTATGGAGGTCGACAACAGCGTCTGTTAATCCAGGGAGAGCGACTCCCGGATCTCCTCCGTGATCTGGGACAGCACTTCCGTGCTTCCCGACTTGGCGATGAGCATGACGTTGTTCTTTGCTTTCAGAACAAACAGCCTCGCGAGGAATCGGAACTTCTTGAAGAGGTGCGTGAACGTGAGCTCATCGATCTCGTTGTCGGTCATCTCTTCCGGGTGCTCGCTCATGTATCGGAAGAAGTCTTTGCTCAGCGGTTCAGGACACTGCAGCTCCGTCAAGGCAAACTCCAGGTTCTTCAGCGTGAGTGTCGTCTGCGGCTTTGCATCGACCATTTCCAGCAACGCCGCGAAGATGATCTTGGCGAACGACTCGTCGCCGTCGCGCATGGCCTTGACACCGTCACAGAAGTCTTGGGCGTCGATGAATCCGTCTTGGTTGCGGTCGAGGAAGCCCACGAACGAGTGCATGTCGATGAACGAGCAGAGACCGAGATGGCGCGCGAGCACGAGCGCCTTGTCGACCTCCAGTTGGTGGCTCCCCGTGGGCGAGAGCTGGCGGATGAGCGCGTCCATGGCCTCCACGTTGACCAGCGCCAAGTAGTCCGCCTCGCTCACGTCCGACAGCATGCTTACCATGCAGCTCGCCATGTTCTCCGACTTGCGCAGGAAGTTGAACTGCTGCATGCGCTCCACCGTCGCGCGCAGCTCCGGGCCAAGGGCATCGGCGCGGTGCTCGAGGATCCACGGGTGCTGCAGCACTTCGTTGACGGTGATGCGGTCCTGCGCACGCACTTCGAGCATGCGCGAGACGAGTTCCTTGGCGGGCGTGGAGATGTGCGACCAGTCGGCGGCGTGGAACTGGAAGTCGCCACGCGCGATCTTGAGCAGGATCTCGACCTCGGAATCTCCAGAGAACGGCGGGTACCCGACCAGCAAGATGAACAAGATCACGCCGGCGCTGAACACGTCGGCAGCCTCCGAGTAGTGGTGCGCCGCGATCACTTCCGGCGCGATGTATCCGATCGTGCCGGCCATGGTCTTGCCGGCTTCCAGCGGGTTCTCCTTGCCGTGGATCATGCGGGCCAAACCAAAGTCCGTGAGCACGATCTTGGCATCCTTGGGGTTCTTGGATGAGAGCAAGATGTTCTCGGGCTTGAGGTCGAGATGCAGGATGTTGTGCTGGTGCAGTGCGTCGACAGCCGCCATGAGCTGCTGCATGAGCAGCGCGGCGTCGCGCTCGCCGTAGCAGCCGCGCTTGACGATCGAGTCGTACAGCTCGCCGCCTTCGCACAAGTCGAGGATCATGTAGATCTTCTCCTGCTCTTCGTACACCTTGTGGATGCGCACGAGGTTCGGGTGCTTGATGTCGTTGGTGATGTTGCGCAGGATCTCGACCTCGGACACGACGGCCGCGCGGTTCTTGAACTTGGACGCGTCGACGATCTTGACGGCGAATTTGTTGCCGTTGCGCTTGTCCACGAGCGTGCGCACGACGCCGTTGCCGCCCACGCCCAGCACGTCGCCCATCTCGTAGTGCTGCAGCCAGATGAGGATGTCGATGCAGTCGTGGAGCGCCTTGCACCATTTGTGCTTGGTGCGCGCGTCGCTCGTGCGGAAGACCCACGGTTTCTCGCCAGGGTTGGGCGTCAGTGAGAAAGTGCGCTCGTCGACGTCGACAAGATGCGCGTTTGCCGTGATGTGGACGCTCTTGCGCGGCGTCGCGGCGCGGCCGCTGCCGGGGCTCGAGACTTCGTAGTACGACAGAATCCGGCCGTTGAGCTCCACGAAGCGCGTCTTCCACTTCTTGCGCCAGCGGAAGCCCTGCTTCTCCAGCGTCTCGGACAGCACGGGCGCCGTGACCCACAGGTCCTGGCCGCCGTGGCGCTCCGTGATCGTGTGTGGCAGCGTGAGCTTGCGCGACGGCGGCTTGTTGTTGGCGGCGCTCGTGCGGTGCAGGCGGTGCAGTAGACTGTGCGAGAGTGAGTGGCGCGTAGTGGTCGCCTCACTGCAAGCGACGGGGTGGTTGTCGTGGCCCCTTCGACTCGTGGAGGGCGAGCAGTCGGTCGCGGATGACGCGCTGCTGGCGAGGCTCGTGGCGCGGCTGTGGGCCTTGAAGGTTGAGCCGTTCATGCTGGAGGGCATCTCGGGCATGCTGTGGCGGGTGTAGTTATCGTTGTGGTAGCGAGGCGACTGCGCGTGCAGCGGCTCGATGATCTGGGTCAGGAAGCGGCGATGCCACGAAAGACGCGGCGGACGCACTGCTGGCAGTTCCATCGCAAGCACAAGAGACACAGAGAGACAGTGATGTCAGTGGCTGTGGGCAGGCGACGAAATCGCAAAATGACTCCGACACTTCAACGGCGCGCGGCAGCGTAGCCACGCTACAGGCACAGCCACACCACCGCGGTCGATAGAAGTGGGATGGGCCAGTCGAGTGTGATGATCTGAAATCCACCCACGCACCTAATATTTCGGATCGAGGGTACAGACCGAAGCGGCACTCGGACTGCGACCGAGCGGGATGATTCGAAGTGAGTTGTGCGATCTGCGAGCCGCGTGTGTACTGGCCAGAAGGAAGGAAGGAAGCGCGGCGTCGAGTGAGTTACTATGATACTGTAGGAAGAGTCTGCGAGCCAACAGTCAAAGTGAATGAGCGAACGACCCTCCCAGCCAACAGCTCAAGTTGCGGCTTCCATCTGCGCCGAAGAACGACGCGACGGACGCGAGGATGAGGAGCCAGAAGCAGGCTTACGGCACATACGGTACGAGTGAACGCCGCCATCACTCTGCGCCGGGGGAGCTGCTCGCGACAAGCGCACGAGGCAGAGCGTCATCTGCAAAGTCAGTAACCCGCTGGGTTTCGTGGTCACGTTTTCAGGGTGTAAATGTCCCACATACTCGTATGTACTGATATAGTGGTTTTAAGGTTTCCTGTGATTGTGGCATGACACGCCGTGCGTCAGCGTGATTGCTCCTCGCAAGCCCCGCTGATGACGCCACAGCGTCGTGCCACCCCTCTCTCTCGTTGTTGTCTCTCTCCTGAGCTGTTGATCTCTTCGCTCGAACAGCGACGCTCTTCCCCATTAAATGACGGGCCGTCATCCAGGGCCAATCACACGCACACTCTGTCCAAACAAACGGGAAAAACCGCCTTCGCTAAAATATTCCTGGAAAGTATCCACGAGGGACGTCACGACCACAATGCGTGGGTGCACTCGTCGTGCCTGAGAAGCCGCTGGTGGTGTGGCGTGGCATCAACTCAGCACAATCAGCGAAGCAATCCATTGATGTTAAAAATCCAGCGGCCGTGGGCGCGCGGTGGCTTGAATCACACTTGCTAGTGTACAGTACAGTACAAAGTGTGATCTCTCTCTCTTTAGCTCACTTGATCTCTTCGTGCCAACTCACTCGCTGGCTTTTTCCGAGGCTCAGTTTTTCTTCTCAGACATTTCAGTTTCCGATTCAGTTTCAGTGTGAGTTGCGGCCTTTCTCACTTTCGTATGCACGGCATGCTGCTGCTGCTGCTGCTGCTTGGAGTGTCCAGTCGCCGTACGATCTTCGTCCGCAAGACCCAGCGACTTGCTGACGCAGTCACTACACACAGAGACGCCGCCACCACCATCCATAGGCGAACGCGCAGCGTGACGACGAAGCGTCCTCATCGCCAGCGGCGCGTGAATGCTGAGCCTGAGACGCCTTGGCTCCAGCCTGCGTGTGTGACACGCGCCAAATGGCGCAAAATGGCAAATGGCTGCCAGGCCAGCAGCTTCGGCGTTAGATTCGCTAGTCGCTCTCTTAATCCCACATCGCATCGTGACCCTGCGCACGTGGCGTTTCGTCTTCCTGCTCATCGGTAGCCCGTCGCATGTGCAGGTCCGCGTGCCGTGGCGCCGCCCATGCCGATGACTGCGCGGCACTCGGTCGTCTGTGCGTCGTAGGCGTACGTGCGCCCCGACCGCTCGTCCACAAACACCACGAGTCCGTCGCGCTGCATGCTCGCGGTCGTAGCCGTCGCATCGGCGCGCGGCGTCGCGAACTGCGGCGGCCGTTCAAACGTGCTCGTGTGTGTCCACGCGTTGTAGTAGTAATACACGCGCGTCGCGTCGTCAAAGTACTTGGCCCAGCCGTCCACCGAAGCCGCCTCCACGGGCGCCTGGCCGCGGCGTGGCGTGAGGAACGTCGTGGGTCGTGTGTAGGTGCTCTCGCCAGTGTGCTGGTTGTAGTAGTACGTGTACCCCGAGCCGGCGTCCACGTACTTGGCCCAGCCATCGGCACTGCGCTCCACCGCCGCCTGAGCGTCGGCGACGCGTGGCGTGAGGAACGCCAGCGGCCGCGTATAGGTGCTCTCGCCCGTGTTGCTGTTGTAGTAGTACGCGTAGCCGCTCGCGTCGTCGACGTACTTGGCCCAGCCACTCGCGTCTTCACGTTCGACGGCCTCTTGATTGGCACTGGGCTTGTGGCCCTGCGCTAGCGTCGTGCCGTCCCATTCCGGCGGCTGAGCGTAGCTGTTGGCCTCCGTCTCTTTGTTGTAGAACCACACGCCGCCGTCGTCGTTGGCGTACTTTTCCCACGCGCCGCGCGTCTCCACGGGCGCTCGCAGTGGGAACGTGCGCAGCGCCCAGCCGTCCAGCTCGTCCTGATGGATCTCGCTGGGCCAGCGCGACGGGAACTCGCCGTCTCCGTAGTCCACACGCTTGCCGTAGTAATCGTAGAGCACGCGGAACGCGTGGCCCTTGCGGCGTCCGCCTTTGTGGACATGGCGCCAGCACTGCATACAAACCATCCGTGACTGTCAGTCGGAGAGCCACGGAGAAGAGTGGGGACTAGGCGACATACCTCATTGCAGTAGAGCTCGCCGCAGTCCTGGCACTCGACATGAGCGATGGAAACGTCCGTAGGCACTGTACAAACCACACACAGACAAGAGTCAGACCCCCTCGTGGCAGCAGCGACAGTCTCCGATATCGACATGGATCCATCCTACCGCAGTTGTCGCACGGCGGCTTGGGCAGTAGATCCAGCACGTCCTGTGGCCGTCGGAAGCGCACTTCGCCCGTCTCCTTGTTCTACACAACACATCAGTTATTTGAATCCATCACCAACTCAAGAGTGTCATGAGAAGGAGCCGCCGTACGTAGTAGAAGGGCTTCCCCGTGTCTGGATGCACGATCTCCTTCCATCGCTGCTGCTTGCGCTGCAAAACGAAAGCTCGGTACTGCGCGCGACCGCGGCGGCCTCGGAAATGCGCCTGCACGAGTGCGGCGCTGCGGTGTTCCAGTCGCACCTGCCGCAGCACGCGCTCCATGTTCGCCTGCTTCCGCGTCGCAGCCTCTTTACGAGCGGCTCGGCCTTGCCATGCGGCCTGGACTCGCACAACTGCCATCAGCTCGTGCTGCCGCTGTGCGTCCTGCAGCAGCTTGAGCAGACGCATGGCGTCGCGGCCTTTCTTGCGCTTCCACGCTGCCTGTAACTTGACTGCAGCGTCGTACTGGCGCTTGTTTCGCAGCGCCAGCATCGTGATCTGGGCCGCCACGCTCTTCTTCTTCGCTCGCCACTTGCGCTGGATACACGTCGCTGCCAGTGACATGTGACGCCGCTCGCGGACGCGCTTGTTGAGCTCGAGCTGCGCGCGGCGCCGGCGAAAGTGCCGCTGCACTCGCAGTGCGGCCTGCTCCTCCTCTCGTTGGTGCTGCTTCTTCTGTTCACGCTTCGCTTGCGCTTCTCGCCGAGCAGCTCGCTGGCGGAACATGTTCTGCATCTTGTTGACGGCCTCGCGTTGCTCTGCGTCGTGAGCCTGTCGCGCCAATCGCAGCACACTGAACCGCGAGCGAGCCTGGCGGCCTCGCCACACACGCTGCAGCATCGTCGCCGCCGCCTCCACGCGTCGCTCCTGTTTGAGTCGCTGCATCTCTCGCACCGAAAGCTTCTCCCGTAGCTTTTTGCGTCGCCACGCCAGTTGCACGCACCGCGAAGCACTGTCTTTCTGTTCCTCCCATCGCCTGATCCGCATACGAGCAGCCTCCGCACGGGCGAGCCGCTGCCTGTAGCGAGTCTGGATGCGACGTGCCGCCTGGGTCTCCTTGTTGAACTGCATGCGCCTCACGATAGCCAATCGTCGAGCCTGTCGCCCACGGAACACGCTCTGCAGCCTTGTGGCGACCCACTCGCGTCGCTTTTCCTCGCGACGCAGCCCGGCCTCGCGTCGTGCGACTCTCGCACGGAACAAACTCTGGATGCGGATCGCTGCGCGCCAGCACGCGCCGTACTCTTCGATACACAGTCGGTCTTCCGCGCGATGGATGGGCTTGAGTCCTTTGAACCCACGGCGGTAGAGCGTGAACTTCCAACACGACGACAGCGCCTGCAGCGAGAACGCTCGGATCTTGGAGCAGCCTGTGAGATCCAAGAGCAGCAGCGTCGGACACTTTTCCGCGAGCCACGACAGCGCCGTCTCCGTGATCTCCACGAGCTCCTGCAGCCACAGATATCGTAGCGACGTCGCGGTGGTCGCCGCTTCAGTCAACACGAGGATCGCCATGTCGCTGAGCCGCTTGCAGCCAGAGAGGTCGAGCTCCTTTAACGGCGCGTTCGCTCTCGCAATGATTCGCGCAGTGGCATCAGTCAGCGCGTCGCAGTGCCGCAGTTTCAGCACAGTGAGTCGCGGTAGCAGCAGCGGCAGGTGCGACGATGGCGTTGAGAAGGCGTGGTCGTCGATCCGCTGACAGTCATTCAGTGTGAGCACAGTGAACTGGTTGGCGTAGCAGCTCAGGATCTCACGCACGCCTCGACTCGACACGCGCGAGCAGCCTGAGAGATGGAGCACCGTCAGTTGTGGGCATGCGTGGATCGCCAGTGCGTGGAGAGTCGCATCGCCAACGGATGAACACCGCGAGAGGTCGAGATGATGCAGCTTGGTGCACTGGCTGGCGACGGACGAGAGACCGACGGGGGCCGCGGGCGTCCCTGGCGGAGGATCCGAGAGCAGCATGAGTCCAGAGACGTCGAGATACGCGAGCTCTGGGCATCCGCGTGCGAGATGCCGCAGTCCGAGATCCGACACGCGCGTGCAGTTGCGTAGGGAGAGATGCTTCAGCCGCAGCGAGTGCTCGCCGATGGCACGCAGACTGAGGTCTGTCAGCTTGGCGCATCCGCTAACGTCAAGATGCGTCAGCGCCTGACAGCCACTCGCGAGCCAGCTGAGCCCCACGTCCGTCAGCGACTCGCAACCGCCGAGGTGGAGCGTCTGCAGCAGCACGCACTTTTCTGCGAGCGACAGCAGCGCGATGTCATTGAGCTTGTAGGCGAGATCGAACCGCGTGAGGTCGAGCAGCGTGAGCCTCGGGCACGCGCTCGCGAGATGCACAACGCCTGCGTCGGAGACTTGGCGACAGCCCTTGAGCCGCAGCGACTGAAGCCGCGTGGTGCCGTTGCTGGTGAGCGTGCTCAGCGAGAGGAGCGTGTTGTCCGTGACGCTATCGTCGCAAGACGACAGGTCGAGGCTCTCAAGCGTAGAGCCACAACCCTGAAGCACGCGCTGCAATGCGAAACTGGGCACATGGGGACAGCCCGCGAGGCTGAGCTCTACAGGCAAATACAGTAGATCATTAGGAGGCAACAACTGATACACGAGCGTGAAACACCGCACCTCGAAGAGGCAAGTGGCAGTCAGCGATCGCAGACAGCGCGCCTCCACGCAGCGACGACACGTAGCCCACGCGCAGCGAGTGGAGCCTTCGGCAGGAACCCACAAGGTGCCGCAGGCCGACGTCTGACACCTAAGAATTCAAAACACCAATAGTCAGACTAACCACCAAGAGGGGCAACCATGTCGCTGGAAGAGGCGTGATACCTTCGTTGCGCGTGAGATGTCGAGAGCTGTGAGGTTCGGGCAGAGGCTCGCGATCGTGCGTACTGCGTGGTCTGTGATCTGCCAGGTAGTACAATCATGTCAGTGGTTGAGTTGCGGCTTGGTGTGAGGCTCTGAATCAGCGTACGTGCTCGGCGCCGTGCAGATTCAGCCGCGTGATCGTAGCTGGTGTGGCTGGCGGCCGAGCGTCTTCCGCTGTAGCGACTAGCGCATCCACCAGTTGATTCGGATGGCGTGGTGACTGTCGTTGGGTATTGCCGCGCTGGTGTTTGCGTCCTCCGAGTCGCAGCATGCACGAGTCACGCGCTAACACCGACCACACCGACAGGTCCAAGTCGCCGCCTATGAGCACTTCGTCCGGTAGCTCCTCGTACATGAACACTGGTGCGAGCTCGGCCACGGAGTTCCTTGTCAGTGACCTGAAGGACTCTGTCGCATTGTTGCTATCTCCGTCGTCGTCTTCGTCGTCTTCTCCATCCGCGTGTCCGAGACTCGTCGTGCCTGGCAGCGTCGCCAATCGCACACCTGCGTGTGCTGTGCGCTTGTTGCGTTGCTTCACTCCATTGGCCTTGCGAGGGAAGCCCATACTGTCAGATAGATAGGTGGGTGAACCATTGATCGTCGTCTTGTGCCACACCAAACCAAACGGTCAAGCGTTCTAAAAATGAGCGAGAGGCACGCATCAGTCATTCATTCAGTCAGTCGGTCAGACCACGCAGATGCCAAACCCAGGAAATCCCGACGCAAATCCAGCGAGTCCATTTCATCCGAAATACCGTCGAGCGACGGCCTGTTTACTTTGACAGCGGCTCCAAAAACGCCGCGACCTCGTCATCGCCGAGCGCCTTGGCCATCGAGAACGCCGACTCGTCGTCCACGTCCTTGACCCGCGTATCCACACCGCCCGTCTGCACCAAAAACTGCGCCAGTTCGACGTTGGAGCAGCCAAAGAGACACGTTTGGCCGCTCTTGTTCTTGGCGTTGATCTCCAGCTTGTCGCTGGCGATGAGCAGCTCCACGACGTCCTGCATCTCGAACATGACGGCCACGTGAAGCGCGCGGTCGCCGCTCGTGGGCAGCGCGAAGTTGACGCCCACGCCCAGCGCCAGCATCTCCTCGATCACTGCCAACTGGCCCATACGACACGCCTGGAACCACGCGCAGTCCTCCTCCACGGCCTTGTCCTCTCCTTCCTCCACTTCCTCGGTCGTCTCAAGCGCGGTTGTGACCACCTTGGTGGCTGACGCGATGGCGCCGTTCTTGAGCAGCGCCATGGCCTCGTTCGTGTGGTCGGACGACAGCGCCAAGTACAGCGGCGTCACGCCCTCGCTGGAGGTGCCGCCGCAGTTGACGTCCGCGCCGCGCGCCACCAGCGCGTCCACGAGCTCGCGCAGTCCGCTGTTGGCCGCCTGCATGAGCAGCGTCCAGCCGTGCTTGTCCAGCAGCTCATCCGCTGAGCCAGAGAACGCCTCCAGCAGCGAGCGCGCGACGGCGCTGAAGCCGCTGAACACCTCCTGGGCCTCCGCCTCCAGCTCCTCCAGGTCTTTCTCCACGAACTGGATACCGCGCGTCACGCCTTCGCCGTCTTCGTCCTCGTCCTCTTCCTCAGCGTCCTCCTCGCCGTCAACGCTCTGCGCCTCGTCGGCGTCCGCCAGCTCCGCCTCCAGCACCTCCGCGAACGCCTCGTACTCGCGCTGCCAGCGATGGAACCAGTCCATGAGGAACACGAGCTGCGTCTTCGCGTCCGTCGTCGGCTCTCCGTGCTGCGCCAACGCATCGCGGAACGCCGCAGCGTCGCCCGCCAGCAAACTGCGGCGCACGGCGTCCTGAAGCGCGGAGTCCTGTGCGTCACCCGCCGCCTCCGTGAGCGTCACGCTCGACAGCGACAGCGCGTCGGCGTCCGATCCCTTTCCCGCCATTTTGCTGCGTTTGATTGATGCCTGATGAGCTGGTGGTCGGTGGGTGCAGAAACTCAGTGGTCGTCTAGGTACGCACTTGGAATAAACCGCACTTAGTGAGAGGAAGACAATGGAGAGGAGGGATCTATGCTCAACATGCATGTTCACTACCGACTACCGACTTCTGTGGACGTGTGCTACACGCGCGTCTCTAGTTTCCTGGGCCGTACATTCGCAAATGCTTACAGCGACTTGAACGCGGCTTGCGCTGTTCACAAAAGCGGTCAGTACGCACGTCACGCCACTCGTCACAGGCTTGCAAGAAACGAAAAACGTACAGATCTCGGCGATGTCCGGGGACGCCTTGGCGGCGTAGAACTGGGTGAGGTAGTCGAGCGCGAACTTGTGCACGCGCTCGTTGAGCACGGCATCCTCGGCGTCGCCGCCGCGCTGGTTGTTGCGGTGCGTGGTGATGGCACGCGTGCAGGACACGAGGCCGGCATAGGCGCGCGTGTTGCGCTCCTTGTTCAGTTCGATCGAGCGGCAGTAGTGCTTGCGCGCGAGACGCAGGTTGTCCAGGCCGCCGAGCGTCGCATAGATCTACACAGTCAAACGCCTGAATGTCAGTAACTCCACACGGGTGAAGCGCGCATCTCTGGTAGAAAACTTACATCGCCGAGGCGGCTGTGCAGGAACGAGTCCATGGGGTTGAGCAGCACGAGCTCCTCGAAGCAGAAGGCGCCGTACTTGTACGCACCCACCGAGAGGTACGCCTCACCCAGCTCCGTCCACTACACATACGCAAGATGCCGTCTACGTGAGTCATGCATGAGAAACCGCACCAGAAAGGAAGGAGAAAGCCTCACCGCTGGCTGGTCAACAGTGTAATTCTTGAGGTAATCGTTGAGCGCGGCAATGAACTCCTGCGTCTTCTTCTGCGCCTTGAGTACCGCGATCCGTCGCTTCATGGCAAGCGCGTTCGCCGAGTTGCCCGTCAGGATCTCCGTGTAGAGCTGCTCGGCCTTGGCGTACTCGCCTTTTTGCTCCTGTAAGACAAGACTCCCAGGTCAGCAACTCACACACGTCAATCGGAACGCTTCCACCACCGCCACAACGTACGAGCTGCATGCCTTCGAGGCGGCCAACACGCCAACTCTTTGGGAACTGGACCTTCAGCGCCTATGAATACGCAGCAAATAGCGCATCGTCAGTGTGCTGCATCTTCATCTCCACAGGATCGCGAGACGCTAGCGCAAGAACGTACCGCGAGACACTTGTCAGCCAGCTCATCGTCGTGCTCATCCAGTGCCGCAACGAAGACCTGCTCGTAGATCATCCAGACTGACAAGCCACGCACAGGAACGAGTCAATACACCGGTATAGTTCACCTGCGTCCCCTCACGGAACACGCACCGTCGCTGCCGAGACGCCACTTGAAATTCTCGAGAAGCTCGCGACCGAAGCGCACGACCACGCGCGAGACGCGCAGCTTCTCCTTACGCACGATGGCGAGCAACTCCGTGTAGCTCGTGAAGCCGGCGCTCTTCTGCGCCAGCGCCAGCTTCTCTTCGTACTCGGTCATGCCCATGGTGCTCGCTTGGGTTATCAAGTATCGTATCGCGCCGTGTGTTCCCTCCGGGCAGGGAGGTACAATGCATCACGCTTTCTAACTCGATACACCTCTGTTATGTGATTGATTGTGTTCCAAAACAGGATACATCCACGCCAAATCTGACGGTCGACGGTCTTAAGTTCACACTTGCTAGTACTGTACTAGACAGAATAGTTTGACATCCGCCTGGAAGTTGGCGCCCGCCATGCGAACATGCGCTGTCTATGAGTCTTATTTGAAGCTTGGGGAGCTACTCGGGGCCAAGAGGATTAATCGACGACGTCTGCGCGTGTAAGGCGAGTGACCAGCAGACGTACACCGAGAAGAGAGGCCGTTATCATACACAGCGTCTGCGCGTGCCAGTACCAGTGCCAGTGCGAGCGGTCGAGGACTCCTATGCGCCAGAGTGCTGCATGAGTCGCGCCGCCCGAATGCCTGCCCCCGCCCAAGTGTCGCTGGCGCCCACGGCCGCGCCGTTAATGCGCACCGTCAAGCAGAACGAGTTGCTGTCGCCTACGAGCGCCGCCATCGTCCACGCGTCCGAGCAGCGCGCGGCCAAGCCCGGAGAGGTCGCGACCGGCACGCTTCGGATCAAAGGTACGACGGACACTGAAACTGGATTTTGTGATACAGTTACTCATCGGCTGTCGTTGCGGACACAGTCATTCAGGTCACGGATTTGCCTGGCTCGAGCGCGGATAACGGTCATGCGTCGTCGTCGCTGTGGCATCGGTATCAAGCGCGGCGGCACAATGCAAATGGCAAGTCGAAGGCGAGTCAAGCGCTCGGGTCCGTGCCCTTCGACTCGATGTGCGTGCTGCTCAAGATGGGTTCGTCCAGCCGCACGCTCGCTACGAGTGCCGTGAAACGAGGCGAAGCAGTCTACTGGAACGAGGTGCGTGCGTATCTAAAACTAGCGATAGGTGACTTTTATCGGTTGGTCCTCATGGTTCTCTTGGATCTCCCAGGACTTTTTCTTCGAGGATGTCTCGACAAACGACGAGCTGCGGCTCGTTTGTATCGACCGCTCCAAGAACGAGCCGTACTTCAACCTTCCTCTTCGAAGCGACGACTCGGTCACGTCCAGTCCAGGCTTCATTGGCAAAGGTACGGCATACTTCTCATTCTCTCAACTCGATCCTCTATTTCTCACTCAACCTCGTTTTCTGCAGTCAGCGTGCCGCTGATTCGTCTACCAGAAGCTGAAGAGATCGAGCAGTGGTATTCGCTGGTGCCCAAGGAGTCGTACTTGTCCCTGCGAACAGCTCTCCGCGTGTCAATTTGCTTCACACCCGCGGGCGGTCGAGCGCGATCGGCCAGAGCGGAGTCCAGTGTGATGGTACGAGGCCATCGCCCACCACCACTGACGATGACTCAGTTCAACAAAGACGACTCCACGCACACAATGGTGCTTCCACCGCCTTCTCCACAGGGTTCAACACCACAAGCACTCACGCTGAGCACCGGTATTGTCGACTATGTCATCGTCGTCGGCCCTCAAGACGGCGGAGACGCAAACAGCGAGAACGCGATGCTCTTCCGATATCCAGTGGCAGACCGCAAGGGCTTTCCGCTACCGACAAAAATCGAGTGGTTCTGCTTTCCAGGTGGACCTGAAGTCGTTGACAACGTCGACACGAGACCGCGTTCCAAGCTGTTCTCGTTCGTGCTCGTGGGTGGCGACGATGGTCTTTCTCGATGCTACGCTGTCTGCGTCATGGTGTACCATCGCCCGCGAAACAGCCAGTCCTCGAATGTTTGGCAAGCTACGTGCATCGCATTCCTGACGCGGCTGCCTCTTCTCGAAGAGCTTTCCACTTGTCTTCTCAGCTTCGCCTCAACATGGCTCGCGTCGACATCACAGCGATCTCCATCAGCCAACGACAGACGATTCGAAGCCGAGCGATTGCTCGTCGATGTCTGTCATGGCGTGCTCACACCCGTGCGCGGTATCCTCGGCGTCCAGTTCACACTTCCAGTGATCGGCAATCTCCGACTGGTGCTTCCGACGGATATGACGATCTACGCCACGCTCCACGGCTCGGATTCGCATCAAAATGGAGCGACACACAATCGGATCACAGCTCTCAAGCGACAAACCAGCAGCACTTCCGCTATCATCAGCGCCTCCAACGGCTCGCATCACAACCTCACGCATCGTGGATCGAAGATGTCGCCGACAAAATCGCAGTCCATCACCGCTCTGTCCGTTCTCGACTTCCGAGTCAGTTTCCAGCCACTCGTGTACTCGCTGCAGCCGCTTTTCCAGCACTTTGACGTCAAGAGCATCCTGGAGATCACGGCGCTCATGCTGTGCGAGTACCGGCTGCTGATCCACTCGACCCAAATGTCGGTGCTGTGCCCCATCGCAGAAGGGCTTTGTACGCTTATTTATCCCTTCCGATGGCAGCACCCGTACATCCCCATCCTGCCCAACGTGCTGTGCGAGTATCTACAAGCACCGCTGCCCTACGTCCTCGGGGTGCACTCCAGTTGGATTCCAGATTTGCTGGAAAATGGGCGTCCAGAGCACCTGGTCATCGTAGACGTGGACCGCGGCTCCATCCAGCGCCACGACAGTGGGCCTGTACTACCACCCCGGCTTTCTCGTGCACTCCGCAGACGCGTGAACGCAATCCTGTATCCGGAGATGTTCGACAGTTTGAGCGGTGATGACTCACAATCTTCCAGGAGCTCCATCACGTGGAATGATCGCATGGAAAGACTGGTGAGGGGTGAGTTCGCGTGCTTTCTCGCGACGATGCTGAAGGGCTACCGAGACTGCCTTTTCTTCGTGAACCAGAAGCTGCCAGTGTTCAACAAGCGGCGGTTCTTCGCGTCGCATGCAGCAGAAAACGAAGCCACGCCATTCCTGACGCGTCTATTCTCCACTCAGGCGTTCCAGGGATTCCTTGAAAACCATGACGCACCCGAACTGAACGTGTTCCACGCGGTCTACATGGCACTTCTTCGTGGAAGCGAACTGGTTGCGTGGCCGCAGTCGTGTCCCCCGTGTCTTGAGGTTCCAGTCAGTGGACAAGATATCAGCACAACGGAAAACGAGCGTCTCACAAAAACTACGCCAGTCTATGTGATGCCAGCGGACGTGGCTGAAATTGATGGCAATGCCTATGCGAGTACGAGTGCAGGAGAGAGGCTACAATCGCACGAGGCGCAGCGAGTACTGGGGCAGAGACTGGAACGAGCTTTGGACAACTCAGCCGACGTGAGTGAGCTGCTGGGCGTTCGCAGTGGTGGCGGCCTCAGTCACGAGGCGATGGATGCGCGCTACGCCGAACTTATGAACCGCAGTGTGGACTACCACGACGTCGCAGACGCTTTGGGCGTCGACCACAAATTGCTGGAGGAGCACTCAGATTGGCTCAAGCGACCGCACGCAGTCAACCAGCACCAGATCATCAGCACTAGTCATGGCCACACGTCGTCGACGTCAACGCTCATGGCTTCAACAATCCAGAACCAGTCCAAAGACGAGGAGCGCATGGAGCAACTGCTTCACAAATGCCTGACGTCGGTCTTCACATCCGACGACCAGCTCACACAAGACGAACTTCGGGTACGTATGTAGGTGATTGCGAGGATTTGACGATGATTCTCACCGTTCTGCTTCCCAAACAGGCATGTGAAGCCCGTTTCAAGAACCAGTATGCAAGAGACTTGTTCGTCCTGATCCTGATGCAGCCGAGCCAGCAGTACATCGAAAATTTAAACTCGGCCATAGCGAGCACGTGGTACAACCCGAAGGGATCCGGCAGCTGCATCGGCAAGCCTGGCTTCCAGCTTTTGGTGCGCATGTCGGCTTCACTCATGGACCAGTGCGCGACTCACGAGGACTTCACGAACGCACGCGGCATGCTCCAAGTCTCTGCGCAGTACTACCACTTTGTTGAGGACAAGCACAGCGGCATCGGATTTGGTACGTTCGTCGCTTGCTTCCATTATGGCCATTGCTAACGTGAAACCTCCTTGTCGACAGCCAAGAAAGAGTACCTCGTGCAGACGTTGCGTCTGCGGCCTATCTGTCGATCTCTCGATATGTGGCAGCACGCGTTCAGCAAGGAAATCGACGCTGCGCTGCTCGCAAGTGGTGGCGACGCCGCAGCTTCTGTGACCTCCGACGTCAACGAGCCTGCGACGTCGGTTTCCGACGAGGTCTTCTTCTCCGTGATCGGCAGTTTGGTCTACGACATGCTTACAGTGGATGTTCCAGTCGGCAACGTCCAAACCTTCGTCACCGTCATGTGCTCGACGTACCAGAAAGATCGAGAACTGCATGAAACGCTCAAGCAGCTGGTGGAGAACGTGTTTCGCGCCGTGGAACTGTCGAAGGATGCCGCTCCGCACGGCCAGAGTCAGAGCCAGCATCATATCCTCAGTAAGACCTCCATCGCTCAGGACGTCGTGCATCCCACACCAATGCCCCAAGTGTCTCCACCCCCAACGAGCCGCACACAATACGACCTCGACACCGTGATTCGCCGCAAAATGTCTGTCCAGGACCCGCCATTTCCCTCTCGGCGGCCACCTCTTTCGTCACAGGATAGCAAGGCTGGGACTGCCACGACGCCGACGTCGCCATCGTCCGCCTCCAGTGCTGCCCATCGACGTCGAGACGCCACCAATTCCATGAATGGATCGTCGTCGCTGTTGCTAAGCACACAGAACAGCCCCGTGCTGAGTTTGTCGGTGTTTCTCGGCCGCGTCGCTTGTGGCACCGCAGAGGCGTACGTATCCCTCGTCGATTCGTCTCCGCTGTCTCCTTTCGGCAGCAGCTCCGACAAGCGAGGCGGACTCGTTGTCGCCAAGCTCGAAGGCCACAGCGACGCGGTCGTGGCCGTCGCGATGCAGGGCCAAACGCTGATCTCCGGCTCGCGGGACCACACGCTGCGTGCCTGGGACCTCAAGGCGTCGCCCAAGAAGCGGCACCACTTGTTCGGCTTCCTGTCCTTGTCCGCGTCACATAGCGACGTGGGAAACAGCAACGGCGCGACTTTCACGTCCAGCGGATCCGGTGAGCTGCTCGACGGCGCGGTCGTGTCACGCAAGAGCCTCGTGCTCAAGGGCCACTCGGGTCCTGTGACCTGTGTGGAGATCGGTCGGCAGCTCTCCACCGATCGCGCGATCGCCGCTTCCGGCTCCATGGACTCGACCATCCGCCTCTGGGACACCTCCAAAGAGCACAGCGTCGCTGTGCTGGGCACTGCGACTGCCATCAGCAGCAGCAGCAGCAGCGGCAGTTCTGGTGCCAGTAGCCGCGTGGGCAACGGCGTGAGCTGCCTGCGGTATCTGGCGCACTTCGACAATCTCGTGAGCGGCTACTACGGCGACTTCACGCTCAAGGCCTGGGACTTGGGCTCGTCCAAGATGCGCAGCTGCGTGCCGGCGCACCGCGGCGCGATCCGCGACATCCAGATCACGGGCGACCGGCTCGTGACGGCGGCCAACGACCGCGTGGCCAAGGTCTGGGACGCGTGCTTCCGCGACGGCGCCAACTACTCGCACGCGCTGCGCGGCCACGGCGGACCGGTGCTGTGTCTGAGTCTGGGCGGCCCGGCGGACCCTAATATCTGCACGGGCGCGGCCGACGGCGTGGTGCGCGTGTGGGACCTGCGCTACGTGCAGAAGGGCCCGCGCCTGGCGCTGCTGGGCCACGGAGGCCCCGTGACGTGTCTGCAGCGCGACTTCACGCGGCTCGTGTCCGGCAGCGAGGACGGTACGCTGCGCGTGTGGGATATGCACTCGGGGGTGTGTCTGAAGGACGTTCGCGCGCACCAGTCGGGCGTCACGTGCATGGCGCTGCAGGGCTCGAGCGTGTACTCGGGCTCGTGGGATGGAGCTGTCCGCGTGTGGGACATTGAAGTGGCCGCGTTAAGAACGTAGTAACGAAATGCTGTTCATAACTGACATCACTGACCATAATGGCCGAAATGACCGACACTCATGGGAACGTTGCTGCTCGTGCTAAGTGCGATTTACCCTCTGCGATCCCACGACCCAGAATCCGGTTCGGGTATGAATAGCCGTTGGGACAGCAAGTGAACCGGCGGTTGCAGTTGATGCATACTTTAATCAAGTCAACAGCACAATTAACCGGTTCACTTTGCGTGAACCGTCAAACATTCAGACCGGACAGCCTGTGGAAGAGAAGAGAAGAGAAGGGAGCAGACAAACAGAGAAACACTCGCACGACGCCCCGGAAACGCCCGCGTGCCTGGGTCATCACGCGCCATTCTCAGGAAGAGCGCTTAAAGCACGAGAAGGTCTGCCTGCCTGCGGCTGGAGAAGCAGTCGCCCATCGTTAGTTAAAGACAGAGAGAGCCCCTGGTTTCTGTGTGTTCCTTCGTCTCCTCGTGGCCGTCAGAATCGCATTTGTGGCGTCAACAACTCGTACTCCGTCGTACGGCACTGCTCTATAAGAAGCGGCGTTTGTGTGGCATTCTACGTCGCGTGTGTTGCGCGGAAGAGAGATCGGCGGCGCGAAGACTCGTCGATTGAGGTCCGCATCTGCGCATCCTCCATCTTCAACCTACAACAACCTACCAGTGAGGGGAAATTAAACTGTCACTGTGACTCCTGCGTCTTGGCAAAACAAAAGGTAACCAACACACCAAAGTGATTGAAAGCAACGCAACAGCGCGCACGCGTAGAGACGGCGTGTGGTGTAGTAGAGGGGGCGGTCGAAGGACGACGCCCCCAGTGGACGTATAGCTAGCGTGAGGAAGCGTGGGCTACTAGTGGTCTTTGCTTGTGATTCACGTTGCTTTCGTACGTGTAATGGAACACGGCTGGACTGGGACTAGATCTCGTACCAGAGCGTGTACGATGATGAGATGTGACCACTGCCCGTAGTGTCCATGTGTGGATGCCGAGCGGCTTGGGTTCATCGGCCTTTGTCTGCCATTTTGTTGTCCCCACCACCACCGTTACTCGTGTTGTGCATGTTGCGTGTTTGACACCTCCATTTCCACATGAACCCAATGACTCACGTCCGCTGTGTGATGATGTATCAGTATAGAGTCCAAACTCGTCAAACCAAGTCAAAATGCAAGTCAAGATGGAAGCCTCGACGATGCTTCCGCCTGCGCCAGCGCAACCCGACATCTTCGCCCAGTTCTTCTTTGACGACCCGGCGGCCGTCACCAGCGACGCACAGCCTGTGAACGCGACCGAGGCAGCGCTCGTGCCTCTGCTGGACGACCAGCAACGCGTGCGATCCGTCAGCTGCCTGCCCAAGTTCTTCCACGTGCTTCAGACTGTCAAGACCGAGCTCGACGAGACTCTCGTGTTGATCGCCCTGCGTGCTACGGCCACCGCGTCCGATGCCAAGCTGTCGAAGGCGTGCACGTCTGCTTTTGAGAAGCTGGGAGGCCTCAAGATCGCCAAGAAGTGGCTGAACGAAGCCGTGGAGTGGAACTACAGTGATCTGCTCGTGCTGCTGCTGGACGTGCTCAAGGTCCTCCCTGTGCAGCTCACCAGCATCACGGAGGCTCGGATCAATGAGCCGATCGTGAAGCTCCGCAAGACGGCTCAGGAAGACAAAGTCCGTCGTGCTGCGCAGGACCTGCTCAAGCACTGGCGAGGTCGGTTCACCGAGAAGGAGAAAGAGAAGGAAAAGGAACAGACCAAGGCGGCGAGTGCCAACGCTAAGACTAGCATCGCTGAACCCGCACCAACGAAGATCACAACTACCACGACGTCTAGTGCTCCAGCTGCAGCACCAAAGACGATAGCTGAAGCTGCGCTGAAGGACGCGCAGCCGCTGAAGAAGAGACCGATCAAGCGTCTCGAGCGCACGCCAGGTAGCATCGCTGCCTCTGCTGGTGCGCCGTCCAAGTCGTCGGAACTCATTGGTAACTTGATGCAACGCAAGTCCGCCAAGGAAGCTCCCGTTCCTCGCAAGAGCTCATCGTCTTCTGATAATAAAGACAGCAGTAGCAAAGTCTCCTCTAGTAAGCAGGCGTCGTCTGCGGACGACTCCTCCAAGAAGCAGACGTCGAAGGCTGAGCCGTCGATGCAGCTGCCTGCCATCCAAAGCTTCAACGCCGCAGTGGCGACCGTCGCCGTGTCAAAGAAGATTCGATGGGCCGATGAGGAAGGCAAGGAGCTGGTCAAGATCAAGCTCATCGAGTCGTGGCGTGACATGATTCACTACCAGCCCCACGAAGAAGGTTCATTTAAGGACGCCAAGCTTCGTGAGCACGAAGCCGAGCGCCAGGCCATGCGGTCTCACAAGGAGCGTGAGTCATTCCACGTGCCGATGAGCCACGAGTGGGTCACTCCAGCCTTGGTTGCTATGCCTGAGGCTCTTGCAGGCCGTCGTTCGCCAGTCGCGACCGAGGAAGTAGAGACCCAGAGTGCGAGAACGCGTCGTGAGATGGAGTTTTTAGTGCTAGATGGTGAAGTACCGCCGCTGTCTCCGAAGGAATGGACGCGTACGAATGAGCCGCACCGTGGAGCTCCAAAGGAGATCCCGCTGCTGGACGTTGACTCTGCGAACGCTGCCAGCTCCGCGCTTGTCACCTCGTCTTACATGGAGCCGGGCGAGACGGAGGAAGAGCGAGCCCTACGAGAAGCTTTGGGTCCTTTGCAGCGGAACACCATCGCGTTGCTGATGGAGAACGAACACGTGCTGCCGATGGTCTACGAAGAAGCTCAACGCAATGGTAACCGCATCCCGGATAGCCGCGTGGTGGAGATTATTGACTACCACGGCCGTCGCGGTCCACCAGCGCCCCTTCATCACCAGTACAACCACCACCAAGGTCCTCCACCGCAGCAGCAGCAGCGATTCAACGCGCCACCACCAACGTCTCAGGGTTACGATGGAGGTTACAGTAAGTACGGTGGAGGCCCACCGCCCGGCCCGGCGCCTGGTGCGTATGACTACAATCACGCGCCGTACGGAGCGCATCAGCAGCAGCCGCTGCACCATGTATCCCACAAGCGTAAGGCGCCCGGCGGTGGTATCCTAGCGGACGCGCCGCCATCCAAACGCATCCACAAGCGTGGACCTGGCGGCGCTCCACTGCAGTGCATGTACTTCATGGCCCCTGGCGGCTGCAAACACGGCAACACGTGCCAGTACGCCCACGAGATTGTGGACGGCGGTGCTGGCGGCCCAGGAGACTACGGCCACCCCGTGTCGTACGGTGGCCGAGGCGGCTTCGGCCACCAGCCTCCCATGGGCATGCGAGGCGGCGGCCCTGGCGGCATGCGAGGAATGAGTGGCGGCCGATGAGCTCTCGGTGGCTACATGTAGCTGTCCGTACCTACAGTTCCGTCGGAGAATCGGAGAAACGCAGCCAGCGCACCATCCCATGCGGATACGCAGGCGTGGCGGCTCTCGACCAATTTGGAAACCGCGGCCTCTCAAGCAGACCGCGTGTTGTACACTAGCAGGACTAGGACCGGCGAGACCCGATCCAGTGGTCTCCGCCTCCATTATCAACAACCGCAAACACCATTTGACAAGAAACGCGTGCGTTGTGTTGCCTTTCTCATTGCTTCCTTCGATCATCAGTTTTCACAGTTCATGGTAACCTGCACGCGATTCATTTAGAACCGAAACATTCACTCCAATATTCATTTTAGAAGGTAGATAACAATTGGCTGATAAAACAATCAAAATTATCCAATCATATTTCCGTCCATGCAATTGGCTAAAATTGTGCTCTCTTTGAGTCAGGTGTCTTCTACCTTGTTTTGTGACAGGCTGACCAAGTCGTTGGATGTTTCGGATCGCCAACATCGCCTCCAAAACGCCAACAAAGCGAGCCAACGACTGATCGATCACCAACAAAATCCCGTGAAAATGGCGGCTCTTGACCGCATGCGCAAGCTGTCTGCGATCCTGGATGACGGCATCTCGGACGATGACGAGGCGCTCGCGCAGTCGCTGCTGCACTTGCCGTCGTCGGAGGCCGAGGACGCGGCACTGGCGGCGCTGCAGGAGCAGACGCGCAGCGGCTTCCAGTGTGTCGAGTGTGCGGCCCACGCGGCGGAGCTCTTCTGCGAGCAGTGCCACGACTACTTCTGCGAGCTGTGCTTCGGCGGCCAGCACCGCAAGGGCAACCGCCGTACGCACACCACGCAGCCTGTCGTCGCTGCGCCCGCTGAGCCACAACAGAAGGTGCGAAGCCGCTCGACGGAGGAGCGCCAGGGGGAGACAATGTACACTGACGACTATTGACCATTGATCTGTAGATGGACGTGGACCAGGGCGCACGCCGCGGCCGTGAAGAGGAAGAGGACGACGAAGAAGAAGAGGAAGAAGACGGCGATGACGACGACGACGAGGACAGCGACAGCGACGACAGCGACGACAGTGAGCATGATGATGCGCATGGTGCCGCGTCGCGGCGGATGAACATTTGTAATCTCATGGGCGACTTTGTCTTAGGTGCGCTGGGTGTCGCGCCGGCCAAGCACCAGCGGCTGCTCGAGCAGGACGACTCCAAGACCAGCGGCAGCGTGCGCGCCGCCGAAGCTCAGGCCACGGTGCTGGAGCGCGCCAAGTCCATCCCCGTGCGGCTCACGTACGAAGAGCGCAAGCTGCTGCGCACGCTGGAAGCGGCGCTGAGCGTGAGCCACTACACGGACAAGCTGGACTCGCCGGCGTTCACGGCGCCGGCCAAGCGTCTGCGCACGCAGTTGCAGGAGATCTGCGGCTTCCTGAGCGGCATCATGGTGGGGCTGGACTACAAGCAAGGACAGGAAATGCTCGACGACAAGAACTTTAGCGATAAGAAGGAGCTGTTCCAGGAGATCTTTGAGCTCGGACGCCGCTACAAGATCATGAACCCAGAGAAGATGCGCGGCGAGTACGGCAAGCTCATGTATTTGCTGCAGGACGCCATGAGCCCCGAGATCCAGGAGCTGCTCGGGTTCTCGTGCCACATCAAGATCCGCACTGTGTACGACGTGCTGGAACAGGCTAACGCGCTGGGCGTGCTGCGCGACCCGAAGATCGAGACAGCGACCATGGTCGTGGCACCGGAGGGCAAGACGCGGCTCCAGATCCAGCGACTCATCAAGATGAAGGAGAACGCCATCCGCGAGATCAGCAGCAGATACGTCACCATCAAGATCAACCGTGACGGCATCCAGCAGTGTCTCTACTCGATCGCGGACAACAACTACCACTTGTACTTCGAGCGCGACCCGATTGACCGTATGATCACGCTGCTCACGGAGAGCTTCAACCCGCAGAAAGAGGTCGACGGCTACTCGCTCGCGATCGTCAGCGGCCAGGACGGTGCGCGGTTGTCGCACTCGCACACGCGCCAATACAACTATGTACTCCAGTCGCTGACGCTGTGGCGCGAGATTGCGCACGACATGTTCCGGCTCTGGTGTCTCACCGACGAGGACCTGCTCGACGGCTCGGCCAAGTACAACCTCAGCGACACGGGCCAGGGCCTCCACCGCATCCAGACGGCGCCGCGCGTGTCGCGAGCCATGCACGTGATCCTCCACATGACGCAGCGCAAGCTCGAGAACTGGGTTGGCTCAAGCGTGATCCACTTGGGCGACAAGAACGTCCCGAACGCGCTCATGTTCATCGACAAGTACACGCAAGTGGGCCACATCCTGCGTCCGATCGTCAAGACCGTCGATGCGATCGACAAGCTCGTGACCGACAACGTCAAGCTGGAAAAGTACATCAACACGACATTTGGCGGCGCTGCCAAGCTCAAGCGCGACATCCTCAGCGACTTTTTCCGCGAGGCCTTTGACGGCAGTGGAGCCGACAACTTCTTCGAGGCCGGCTCGTGTATCGACGGCCGTCTCACGAGCGCCTGGAATTGGTGCTCAAACCTCCACGAGAAGCACTTCTACCCCGTCTTTAAGATCGCGGGCTTCGTGGGCTTTGATGGCAAGTTCGCGTAGAGTGGCGGACGAGATATCCCCTAAAAATAGAACCCCGGTAAACGAAGCTGTTGGATTGATGAGACTCACGCTTTGAGATGCGCGAGGTCCAGGTACCGCTCCAGCGCGGTGATGTGCATGCACAGGTCGTCCACAATGGACGGAGGTGGTCGGAGCCGCCGCTTCCACACTTGCAGATCGTATCGCCGCAGCGTCGCGACGTCAGGCTGCTGCTGCTGCTTGGCGCCGTCGTTCACACCTGCTGCTTGTGACGGAGGTGGCTGCTGCTCGTGGAGCTTGAGGTCGTAGGCGATGCCAAGCCACGCGTCCATGGCGCCGTCGAAGAACTCGACGTACGCCTGATCGCGCTCGCTATGGCGGCGGTGGTGCCACGTGCGGAAGCAGTTGCGGAAGATCGCGAACAGAAGCTGCTGCTTGTGGTTGGCGTCCCACGCGCTCACGAGCGTTTGCTTGGCCAGGTGGAGTTGTCCGTCGCTCTCAACGAGCAGCTTCGTTGCGATGCGGATGCCGTCCCGCGACACCGCCGTGCGGAACCGCTCAGCCGACGAGAGCGTCACTTTCACGAGGTTTCCGAACGCTGCGTCGGATGATCGCGCGTCGTACAGCACACGCACGAGACCCGCGGCTTCCTGCTGGCCTTCGAGCATCCACAGCGGCCACACGCGACGCAGCGACTTGACGAGACGATGGACTTTCGGTTCGTCCAGGTATTCGACGCCGAAGACGTCGTGGACGTCAGTGACATTGTCCAGCACGAGCCGCAGGATGTTGCTGGCGGCCACGTCGTGCGGCAACTCGCCCTTGAAGTTGGGCGTCTGCGTCGAGTTGAGGCCGCTTCCCGTACTCTTTGGAGCTGGTGACGCAGCGGCGCCTTTACTGCCTCTAGCACTCGCACTGCTACTCGCGCTTGAACTAATGGGACGCCGCGTCATGGGCGTCGCGGGCGTCGGTGGCGCCGCGCCCGTGATAGGCCGCGGCACGTGGTCCGTGAGCAACAGGAAGTCGACGATCGGCTCGTGGCTCAGCCGCACAGCGATATGGAGGATGGTGTCACCCAGCACGATACGGCCTTTCTCCACGGCAGCAAAGAACTCCATCTTCTCGTCCTGCAGCGCGATGCTCTTGTCCTCGCGCTCCAGCGAGTCGGTCAGCGCGTCGATCTGGATCTGCTCGTGCATGCAAATGTCCAGATACGTGGCGCGCGAGACCTGCAGCGCCACGAGCGACGGCTGGAAGAACTGGCGCAGTGCCTCCAGGTCACCAAAGTACGCGGCGCGCGCCATGTGGCGGAAGCGCAGCGCGTCCTGCCGCGGCGCGCTCTGCGTCTGGCCCATTTTGTTGGATCCGTCGACGACCAGGATATCACGAATGGACGACACTAAGACCCGGATTCTCCAGGATTTCCGGAACTGGAACTCCGGGTAGGTCACATCGAGGTACACTTAGGTTACAGTATACATCGTAACCTTCTGTAGGGGTGCGTACCAAAACCAGGTGCGGCGCCTTCCGCATCAAGAGATACGCAGCCAGACCGACGGAATTTGGGGAACGAACGCGACAATCATGGCGGACGACGCGCTGCTCGAGTACGAGTTCGTGTGCAAGCTGAGCGAGATCCCTGCAGGCGGCCGCCGCTGCGTGCTGCTGCCGTCCTCCAAGCGCAGCGTGCTGCTGCTGCGGATCAAGGGCGAGCTCTACTGCATCGACCAGACCTGCTACCGTACGGCGTCCACCTTCTTTTCCTCTTTCTCTCGCTTTCGCTGGAGCTCATCTCTCTGTGTATTTCTCTGTGTATGTGGGTGCCTCTGTTTGCGCTGCTGTACTGTAGACCACGGCGGGCCTCTTCTTACGGGTGACATTGAAGAACTGGGTGGCAAGGTCACGATCAAGTGTCCGTGGCACGCGTACCACATCGCCATCGAGACGGGCGAAGGCCTGTACATGGGCGTGGACATGGCGTTTGGCGCCAACGGCAAGCTCCAGGCGACTGCGCCAAAGGTCAAGTCCAAGGGCGTCAAGCAGCGCACGCACTTCGTGCAGATCCGCGACGACGACGACGTGTACGTGGCCGACTCGTCGCGGATACCAGGCAGCGCACTGCTCGAGTCGGACACGTACGCGTTCAAGCACTCAGTCGTGAAGCCGCCGGCCGACGACAGCAGCGTGGGCCGCATCCGCATCCACTCGCGCTTCGAGTGAGCCACCAGCCAAATGGGAAAAAGAGCTGATAGTAAATGACAGTTTTGTTGATGTTTCTTACGCTGCCTCACTGATGGAGTCGGTCTACTAATGGGTGTGTCTACCAAGACTGTGGCTGTGGCCGTCTCACAGCAGCGACTTGGTCACGATGCGCGCGGCCTCGGCGCGCACAAAGAGCTTCGGGTGGAGGAACGGCTTCTGGTTCTCGAGCCAGTAGGTCGCGTCCTCCATCGTCACTTGGTCGTCCACGCGCCGCACGTACTTGGACGTGAGACTCTCGTTCACGCGGCCATCGACGTGCACGACGCCGTCCTTGTCCTCCAGCAGCAGCCGCTCTTTCAAATCTTTCACGGCCAGCTCCTCCACATCCATCTCGGCCTCGTCCTTCTCTTCCTGCGCCTGCATCTTGACACGGTCGACCTTCTTGCGCTTCTTCGCGCGCTCCTTCTCGGCCAGCTCCTCTCGCTTCGCGTCCTCCAACAGCCGCGCGCGCAACGCCAAGTCCTCCTGTCGCAAGCGAGCGAACGAGTCGTCACAACTGACGCGCAGAATGTCCGTCGACGTGAGTTCACGTGGCATCGCAGCACCGCCCAGGCCGGCGCCCATCTCCTTCTTCACCAAGTGGTCCAGCACCTGCGCGTTCACGTCGCCTCGCAGCCGTGCCGCCTCGACCATCTCCTCCATCACTTGCTTCAGATACTCCTGCAACGCGTGGGCCATGACCTGCGTCGCCCGTGTCGCTGCCTGGCTGCCGCCCAGAGTGACGCCGTGCTTCTTGGCGATCCGCTCCATGTGGCGCGTGAGCTTCTCGTTCGTAAACAGGTCGTTCTGGATCCACGCTTCCTTCTGACACGGCAGACGCTCGAGCATGTGCTTGCGACGCGAGCCGTCCATCATGATCCGTCGCTCGGCGTTCAGGTCGATCTGCGTGTGCGTCAGCACGTCCTCTTCCTTGCGTAGATCTGTTCGACTGGTGTTCACCAGATCCGAAGACGGCTGCTCGACTGCAGCGCTTGCAGTCGATGCGGCCGTCGTCGATTCCGCGGACGCCTTACCACCCTTGGCAGTGACTCGCGGCTTCTTGGACGGCGATCGGGGCGAGGCAAGCGAACTGTTACTGCGCTTGAGCGACGCGACAGAAGGCGAGGTCGCGGGCACGGCGGGCGTGACCGCAGGCGACATGGTCGTTGAGTTCGTCGTCGATGAGCTGCTCGCTGTGGTCGTCGTCGTGCTCGTAGTTGTAGTGGTCGACGACCCAGTCGAACCACCAGTCAGATCCAGTGGCATCAACCCGATCTTACACATCGGGCAGGTCTGCGTCGTCTTCTTGGCCACGCAGACCTTGTAGTGGGCGTACACCTTCTTATACGTCTGGGCGCGCGCCGGTGCATCCGGCGAGTTGATCTGTCGAAGCAGAGCCTTGGACTCGACGCAGTCTTCGCCCACAGGACACGTCGACGTCTTACACGTCTCTACGTGCAGAATGAGCTGCAACAGGCGACCGTACTCTTGCGCTTGAGCGAGCGCCGCAGACACCGGCTTGGCTTTGTTAGCGGCCGCTGCAGCCGTCGCCGTCGCATTCGCTGGCGTGGATGAGCCAGTGCTCGACGGCGTTGACACGTTGGATAAAACGGCAGGCGTCGATGGCTTGGAACTGGCGCTCGACGCCGTCTTCTTCTTCGATGCCGTGGCAGAAGAGCCGCCAGGCGTCGCTGCGGGCGTGGTCTTGGGCGACTTGGCCTTCGATTTGTTCTTTACTTTGGTCACAGCCGACGCGAGAGGCGTATTGTCTTCGTCATCGTCACTCAGAACACTAGACGGAGGTGCCGTCGTAGAAACAGTGGATGGCGTCGTAGTTGGGGGCGTCGCCGTGCTGGGCGTGGGCGTGGTCGTCGAAGTTCCGATGGACGGAGCGATGCCAGTCGTAGCTGCTCGTGCTCGGGCCGTCGCGTTGTTGCGGCGGATACCGTCACAGAACGGGATCTTACAGTGCTCTCCGACAGGCACAAGGCACTCCTTTGCGTGGTACTCCACAAGAGCCTTCAGCTGCTTACAGTGGCTGCAGCCTCGCGCGCCGCCACACGATACGCTGTGCTTGAACACGCGGCGAACGTCGTCGCAACGCTTGACCGTACAGATCCCGGGTGGCAGTGTACACGTCGACGCGTGGAACAACAGCTTCTTCGCGAATTCAATCTTCTCCTGCGTGTCGGCCTTGCCGCCATTAGCCCCTGCACTTGAAACTGAAGCCGCGGCAGTCGACGCTGCTGCTGTTTGCGCGGCCGACGTCGGAGTCACGGGCGCGGGCGTCGCCGCTGCCGTCAGCGGTGGAGTCATCGTCGCCATAGGCGCAGAGAGCGGCTCGGCCTTGATGCTGCTGGTCATAGGAGCCGTCACTTGCGGTGCGACCGCCGGAGGTGGCGTCGTGGCGGTGATCGTGGGACGCTGGATGGCCACCGGAGCAGAAGGCGCGGCGATCGCCGCTGGTGGAGAGGCTGTGATCGGCTGGCTCATTGGGATGGGAGCCGACTGTGTGAGTGGGGTGGACGTCGCCAAAGATGGCGGCGGTGTGGCCAGTGGCCGAGCGGCGGGCGCGGCGCTGGTGTTGCTGGCTGCCGACAGCCCGACAGAGGGAGCTCCTGGCTCGGCCTTGACGATACCCAGCGAGCCGGCAGCCGCCGAGTGGTTCCGCGTGAGATCCATCTTCTGGATGACGCTCGCGAAGATCGCGTCGCCCGCGATGCGCTTGATGATGTCCACAATAGACTTGATGTCATTCTGCCCGTCGCCAATATCAACAACGTCTGTTCAGCCACGAGATCCATACACAAATTCATACACTACAACCGACTCATACGTACGCCATTGCCGTTGCGCATCTCCGAATGCAGCGCCGCGTACTGCTCGGGCGGCAGCATTTGCTTGAGCAGCGCGAACATTTGCTGGAACATTTGATGACCGGAGCCGGGCTGTTTCGCGGGCGCAGGCGCTGCTGCGGCAGGGCCACCCATCAGAGGGCGTTGCGAGCCCAGAGGCAGCGCCGCGCTGGTCGACGCAGACGCCATGCTGGACACGGGCGCCGAGACGCTCGCCGGGTTCATGGCCAGAGGCGCCGACAGCGGAGCCGACAGGACGGCCGACGGGGCGCCCAACGGCGCTGTGTTGGGCAGCACGGCCATCGGAATCGCGCTGCTGGAGGGAAGCGGCGCGCTGAAAGAGCTCATGGGCACGCCTGCAAGTGTGGATGGGGAATGCCAAAGACTGAGAAATGGGCGGCTTCCAGGGCGTTCTAGATAAAGAGAAACGTACTGTTGAGGTCATCGTCGTCGCCGGAGTCATCTCCGCCGTAGAGAAGGTCGTCAATGGGCGCGCTCATGGCGATACACGCGGATCTAGCGGTCAGTTGGTGGCAAATGCGACGGCGTCGGAGGCTTTCGCGGCTCGCCAGCACATTCACGAGTGAGCTGCTGAAAGCGAGGGGGACAGACCAGACCGGAGAAGAGAATAGTGCAGCCGTCGCGGAGGGGCACTATTCAAAAGAGTGTAGGTCACATCATGTGATCGACATATTGCCATCATATAACAGAAACTATTTGATTATGAGAGTTTAGCAAAATTAAACGCAAATTACAATAGACCAAATACAACATTTTATCTGTTATTGAAGGTTTGGGATGAAAGTGATTGTCTGTTGCTTGCCGGAGCTTCACTCCGAGGAGCTCTTCAACTCGTTGGGACTGACAAACGAATCGAATGTTCACAGCCCTACACAGCTTATCCTTGGTATACTGGCAGCATCATGCTCTCTTTACGCTCCTCCTGTGTGCACATGCCTCCACTGGAGACTCTCCACCTCTTCAATCAGAGGACATGACCTCAAACGACAAACAGCAATAGACAACGTCTACGAACACCATTCTATTAATCTCTCTGGCGCATCTACTGAATCTACTAGCAACAAAATCTCCACTACTGCGTGCGACGGCGACGCCTACTGCTTTGGGTGGAAGACGTCCTCGAGCGCGCGCTCGAGCAGCTCCAAGCCGAGCGCGGTCTCCTCCTGGGAGATGTTGAGCGGCGGCATGAAGCGCAGCGTCTCGTACACGCTCGTGGTCAGCACCATCATGCCGTTGTCCAGACACGCCTGCGCCACGCGCGACGCCGTGCCGGCAGGCGACTGCTTCAGGTCGAACTCCATGGCGACCATCAGGCCCAGACCACGGATGTCTTGGATCGGGTAGCGGCCCGAGGACTTCAGGCTGTGGAGACCCGCGACGAACTACATCAATCACACGCAAGCGCACACATCAGTCAGTCGGCACAACATTAACGATTGCGGAGTCTCAACACAGCGAGACTCACCTCGGTCCCTCGCACGCGCGTGTTCTCCAAGATGTTCTCCTCAATCATAGCTTCCTGTGATAGCAGACACACGAGTCACAGTCAGTAACCATGGATACACACTCAACAATAGCGAACGGCACGTACGTTGACAGCGATGGCAGCAGCGCAGGCCACGGCGTTGCCGGCGTAAGTACCGCCCATGGATCCTGGTGGCTGGCGGTCGGTCAGCTCCTTGCGACTGGCGAAACCGCTCAGTGGGAAGCCGTTGGCGATACCCTTGGCCATGACGAGGATGTCCGGCACAACGTCAAAGTGTCCGTTAATCGCGAAGTACTCGCCCGTGCGGCCGAAGCCGCTCTGCACTTCGTCGGCGATGAGCAGAATGTTGTTCTCGTCACAGATCTTGCGCAGGCCGAGCATGAAGCTCTTCGGTGGCACAACGTAGCCGCCCTCGCCCAGCACCGGCTCGATCAGAATCGCCGCCGTGTCCGAAGGCGCCGACTGCTGCTTGAGCGCGAGCTTGATCTGGTCCAGGCACCACTGGCCAGACTGCTCGTCGTCATAGATTGGGCCGTGGAGGCTGTACGGGAACGGCACAACCTTGACGCCACCCATCATGGGGCCGAAGCCGGCACTGTAGATGGTCTTGCTCGTGGTCAAGCTCATGGCGCCGTAGGTACGGCCGTGGTAGCCGCCCTGGAACACCATGATGTTCTGCTTGCCCGTCGCGTGGCGCGCCAGCTTGACGGCGTTCTCAACAGCCTCCGAGCCCGAGGACGCGAAGAAGAGCGAGTCGAGGCCCGTAGGCATGAGCGGCAGCAGGCGGTCCGTGAGCTCGAGCATCGGCGCGTGGTAGCCGATGTTGACCTGGCCGTGGACCAGCGTGGCCACCTGCTTCTGCGTGGCCTCCACCACGCGCGGGTGGCAGTGACCGAGGTTGGTGACGGCGATGCCGCTCGTGAAGTCGAGCAGCTTGCGGTTGTCGGCCGTCCAGATCCACGAGCCCTTGCCGCGGGTCATGACGATGTCCGCCATGCGGCCGACGCCTCGCACGATGTGTTGCTTGCCCATAGTTGCTTGAGTCTTGTGAGGTGATGGGGGTGGTGAGCTAGTGCTTGCCGATTGAGGAATGCGCTGCTGGAGACGCAATGGATCCCGCTGTTGCTCCGCTCTGGAACAGATCACCACGTCAACATGCTGCGGTTGAACCTCTCGACTACTGGAGTCAGCCAAAGTCACGGAGCCGACGAAACTGTATGAAAGTTTGTATGGGAAAGTATTTACGCCTTTTGATTGTCTTTTTACGAGCAGCTCCCAAATTTGCGACGCACAAACTGCGAGCGTACGTGTGCGAGCGTACGCAGAATGGAAAGAATGCAACCAGCCAGGAGGCTATGGAGCGGCCGGCCAGCTGAGCCGTGTGGGATATGAGCTCTTCATAGGCGGCTTCGTATGGGCAGCACACACAGGCGACCTTAGCCACAGGAGGAGATCCAGTGCTGGCGCCGTACGCTCGCAGGGTCCTGCGGAAATGGCTGCGTACGCTCGCAGGTCGCGAGTGGATCACACGCTCGTGCATAGCACGGCTCAGCCGGCCTGACGCGGCCTGAGTCACGCGACAGCAATGTGGACGAGCCACAGACCCCACGACCCCTAACGCAAGCGCATGGCGAGACGCTGGTGATGCGCAAACGAATCCAAAAGGCAGGATGAAGAGTCGATGATGGATACATACGAATAAATACTGCTGCTGCTGTGGTTGTGTTGCTGCTGGAAAGCGAACCAGCCGACCAGCCGCCGTGCGGTCTCAGGCTGTGGGTCTCCACGCTTCATGAGCTACTGTTCTGGCGTCCGGTGTGCTGACTGGCTGCCTTTGGTCGGCTGAATGAAGAGACTTGGGGCTTAGGCACCGAACGGCGCCGCGAGTTCGATCTTCTTGTTGCTCAACTGTGCGAAGAGTTCCGTGATCTGATGCAGCCAACGTCAGTCAACTGTACCGTAGATCGCACCCATGACGCACAGCAACTGAATGTGGAAGCTTACCTGCTTGAATAGGCGGTCCTGTTCGCACAACAGCGAGCGGATCGTGCCCCAACACTCGTCCGTCTTCTTACGGTTGCCCTTCTTGACCAGGTACGCGATACGGTCGGCATTCTTCTCGATGCAGTCCATCAAATCCTGGATCTCCAGCACCTCCTGCACGTTCGACAGCGTCCCATGCTTGGCCTTCATGCGCTCCAGCAGCGTGCGTGCGCCTGCGTACGCTTTTTCCGCGCTGGTGTCCATCTCGCTTGCCTTTCTGTTTCTTGGTGGTGATCCTGATGTCACAAATCCGCATGGGGGGGGGTACGCTCGCACGGTTATGCTTGCCTATATTAGGACCAACTGCTAGTTCCTCGTTTCCTCCTAAATCAGGACCACGTGTCCCTTGTCCCACAGAGGGATCCTTCTTCATCGAGCGGGTCCATTGGCAGACTGGGAAGCAAGCGGACGAATATGTCAGCGGATCTGTTCGCGGACTGGAAGCGCGACGAGGCCTCGTACGGCGGACGTGGCAGCGGAGGAGGACGTGGAGGAGGAGGAGGAGGAGCTGACGATGTGTACGACTCTCCGTACGGCGGCAACGGCGTGCTAGCGGACGCGGCCGGCGCGCGCGACGACTTCGAGTTCGAAAGCGCCGGCGACAACCGCACGCGTGTCAAGGCCGACGAGCTGCCGATGTTCGAGCTGCGCGAGCACGGGCTCAAGGTCTCGCGGCGCCCGGGCTTCACACTGAGCTGCATGGCCGTGGGCAACGGCACCATGGCGCTGGGCTCGCTCGAAGGAAGCCTACTGCGCTGCACCGTGGATGCCACGGACTCGGCCGGCAGCGTGGAGGAGATCATGATCGAGCCGCGCGTGGCCATGGCCAACGTGTTCATCGACCCAACGGGCGCGCACGTGCTGATCTCGATGGAGAACGGATCCAACTTCTACCTGCACTCGTCCACGAACCGCCCCAAGAAGATCATGAAGGCGCAGAACCTCAAGCTCACGTGCGTCGCGTGGGACAGGCAGCAGGGCTCACCGTCAAACAGCGAAACCGTGCTCATCGGCACGGACTCAGGCGCTGTGTACGAAGCCGAGTTCGACGGCAAGGAGCGGTCGTTCAAGAAAGTGTACCAGATCTCGAACCAGGGAGCCATCGCCGGTCTCGAGTTCGAGCACTGGCGGCTGCCGTCGGGTGACGCGAAGTACTACGTGATGCTTACGACGTCGGGCGCAGGCAAGCGACCCACGCGCATGTTCCAGTTCATTGGCGGCCAGGGATTCGAGGCGCTGTTCGCCCAGTACACGAACGCCGACAAGCTCCGCTTCCAGGAGCTCCCGGGCGAGATCCCGAACGCCGACCTCAAGTTCTTCGCCAAGCAGGAGCGCGAGCGCGCGTCGAGCTTCGGCATCCTCACGGGGGAGGGCGTGTTCTACGGAGACTTGGTGTTCGGCAAGTCGGCGTCCGTGGAGACCATCACGAAGGGCTGCGATCTCGTGTCGTACCCTGGCCGCGGCGACGCAGGGCGCTCGTCTTCGAGCAGCGCGCCGATCTCGCTCGCTGTGACGCAGTACCACGTCGTGCTGCTGTTCCCTCGCTATCTGCAAGTGATCTCGAAGCTCAACAACGTGATCGTGCTGGAAGAACAGTTCGACTCGCGCGTGGGCAAAGTCCGCGGACTGTCGCACGACCCGACGTTCAACACCGTGTGGGTCCACTCGGACCGCCGCATTCTCGAAGTCGTGATCTCGGACGAAGACCGCAACGTGTGGAAGCTGTTCTTGCAGAAGGCCATCTCGACGTCGTCCGCAGGCGACGACCGCGACTTTGAACAGGCGCTCGCGGTGTGCCGCAATGGCTGGGAACGTCAGCAAGTGCTCACAGCCCAGGCCGACAAACTGTTTGACAAGGAGGAGTACGATCGAGCAGCAGTGATCTACGCCAAGACGAGCCGCTCGTTTGAAGAGGTCGCCCTCAAGTTCCTAGAGAAGGAGACCCGCGACTCGCTGCGGCTTTTCTTGTTGCAAAAGCTCAAGAGCCTGAACGCGGACGAGAAGACGCAGAAGACGGTGCTGTGTTCATGGATCGTGGAGCTGTTCCTCGACAAGTTCAACGTGCTCAAGGGCAGCGCGCAGGATGTGGACGCTCACGCCAACCTGCTCGTCAAGTTCAAGGAGTTCTTGCAAGACCAGAAGAACCACTTGGATCCCGCCACGACCTTCAACCTGATCTCGAGCCACGGCCGAACGGATGAGCTCAAGTTCTACGCCGAACTGATCGAAGATTACGAGAAAGTAGTGACGTACCACGTGCACCGCGGCGACTACGGCGCGGCCATCGAGTTGCTGCGCGACAAACCCACGTCCAAGGTCGAGGAGCTCTACTACAAGTACTCGCCGGAGCTGATCATCCACAAGCCGAAGGAAGTGTACGACGCGTGGAAAGAAGCGGAGACGTTGAATCCGACGCGCCTGATCCCGTCGATCGTGCGCCACGTGCACCAAAACACCAACAGCCAGAAGAGCCGCACCGTGCTGGAGCTCGCGATTCGTTTCCTCAAGTTCGCGATCAAGCAGGGCAACCGCGACCCAACGATCCACAACTACATCTTGTACTTGCTGGCGAGACATCCCGATGAGCGCCTGCTGATCAAGTTCATGCGCAAGAAGTACGGCGGCAAGCACTTGTTCGACATTGCGTTTGCGCTGCGACTGTGCACGCAGAACGAGAAGAACCGCGCGTGTATCTACATCTACTCGGCCATGGGTCTGTACCAGGACGCGGTGGAGAAGGCGCTGCAGGTCGACGTCAAGATCGCCAAGGAAATGGCCAACATGCCTGAGGACGATGAGACCCGCAAGAAGCTGTGGACGCTGATCGCCAAGCACACCATCGACGCCGGCGGCGAGATCAAGGAGGCCATGGGCATTCTCAAGGAGAGCGGACTACTCAAGATCGAAGACATCTTGCCGTTCTTCCCCGACTTCGTGCAGATCAACGACTTCAAGAAGGAGATTTGCGAGTCACTTGAAGTGTACAACGACCGCATCGACCAGCTCAAGGAGGAGATGCAGGACTACACGCAGTCGGCCGAGCTCATCCGAGCCGACATGCAGAAGCTGCGTAAGCGCTGCGCGATTGTGTCGGGCAACCAGCGCTGCGAGCTCACGGGCCAGAACCTCCTGGGCAAGGAGTTCTACGTGTTCCCGTGCTCGCACGCGTTCCACGCGACGGCGCTGCGGCAAGAGATGATGAAGCACTTGAACAGTTTCCAGCGCCAGACTGTCAAGCAGCTCGTGCAGAAGCTCAACGAGCTGTCGACCGAGATTCCGACGTCGACCAACTTTTTCCAGCGCCCGTTTTCCGCGGCGTTGCCGTTCCTCAACTTGAGCTCGAGCGAGAAGGAGGCGATGAACGCCGTCGACGACAAGGCCACGAACGCCAAGGACGCGGCCAAGCAAAACTTGGCGCAGGAGCGCGAGATGGTGCAGCAGAAGCTGGACGAGATCATCGCGTCTGAGTGCATTTTCTGTGGCGAGGTCATGATCAAGTCGATCCACTTGCCGTTCATCACGCCCGAAGATGAACTCACCGAGGGCAACGAGTGGAAGATCTAATCGGGTGGATTCATGGCTACACTCTGTGACGTGTGCGCGTGATGGGTAGGTTTTGATTTATCGAAAAGACAACACGGAGAGTTCTCATTGGCTGTTTGAAAATAGCTCTTCATTTTCCGTCCTGTCCTTTTGCCCATCAAGTGATAAATGCCCGTGGGGATCGCGAGCGCGGCCATGAGCCGCAGCGATGACGCGCTCGTGCGCTTCCCGCAGACGCCTCGCATGTCGATGGCCGGCCACGCGCGCACGCCCACGACCGACATCCGCAAGCGCATGGACGACGTGTACAACGAGATGGACCAGAACTCGCGCGGCGGGCGGCTGCGCATACCGCTCAAGTTCGTCGACTTCCACCAGACCGACGTCATGTACCAGTTCACGCGTGCGGCCGTGGGCTACGCGCTGTCGTACGTCAAGGTCAAGACGCTCGAGAAGGAAAACAACGAGCGCGCCAGTGCCGAGGAACTCGCCAAGTTCCACGCGTCGCAGATGCTCAACCAGTACAACCACGAGCCCGTGGCGGACGCGGACGTGAGTCCCGAGCAGCAGCGGCAGGAGCGAGAGGCGTGGCAACTCAAACTGCAACAGGCTGTCGACTCGCAGTCAGCATGCGCCACGCTGTTAGCGGAGACCTACGCGCGGCTCGTGCTCCACTGCAGCAACTACGAGCACCACAAGGAGGACGAGCGGTTCTTCGAGTGTGTGTACTTTTTCATCTGCTCGGTCGTCAAGGTCGGACTCGCGCCGGAGCACTGGATCGCAGTGGAGGACGAGCTGGCGTTTCTCTTCCGCGGCGCGCAGTTCAGCGCGACCATCAAACTCCACACGTCCAGCAAGACCCACCGAGAGCAAGCGGCTGCAGCCAAGAAGCTCCAGAGCCTCTCAGCCACTGGAAGCGTGTCTGGCAAAGACAACGCTGGACTACGAAGCGGAGATGTGGCGCCGTTCGTGCTGCCGACGTCCGCGCCGACCAAATGCTGCTACTTCTCACCGTCGCTGGCTGTGGGCAAGATCGTGTCGGAGCTGGACGCCGCCAAGGTGCGAGCGACGCGCAACATTGAGGTCTCGCAGTCGATCCGCGACCGAATCCGCCAGTCGCGAGAGGACGAGCAGCAGCGGCGGCAGCTCAGCGTCATCGCGAGTCCACGAGCGAGCGTGCGATTGAGCTTTCTACAAGCTTCGCCTCGTAACATCCCTGAAGTAAACGGTGCACGTCCATCGTCGCCCTCGCCGCCAGTGAACCAGCCAGCACCACCACGGCGACCCCACGCCACTGGAGCCGGCGTAGGAAGTCCGCGTCTGTCTATGAAAGCCACGTCGCGTTCACCTGCCGTGAACCACTTGCTGCCTGGGACGGAGGACCGCGTGCGACTCGCGTTGCAGTGCGTCGATCATTGTTTGGTTTTGGTTTTTGGTACATGGATTTGATTATTGACTTTTCTGTCTGTGGATTGATTTATAAGGGAGTATGAGCGAGACTTCCAGCGTAAACTGGCCGAGCAAAGGCAGCAGCAGCGCCAGTTGATGGCGTCCGCCACGCACAGTGACCTCAGCAGCAGCGTCTCGAGCCTCACGAGTGTCGGAAGCCCACAGCACACGCCCATCAAGGCCACGCAGCAGCACTTTCGATGAGAATCATTCAAGAAACTTCGATGAAAAATACTTTATCTATAGAGGAATACCAACTCAGAAGCAAAACTTGAGCTTGGCACACCCACTCCCACTCTCTCGCCGTTGCAACAGCTCCCGCGTCTCCTTGCCGTGCCTCTGTCCGTCTCGCTTCGCCTGAACGGTGCAGGCCTGCGGCCTTGTCGCTTGGTGTGTCTTTCATCTCTCTTCCGTTGGATCGTTGGTTGTTCCCCAAACGACCACGCGGTCCGCGAGCGAGGAAAGCAGAGACGACTCGAAAGTGTGCTGGCGGGCCTGTCGAGCGGTGTCGTGGGTCTCTCTCCTATTTGGCAGGAGGCGTCTACTGTAAAATAAAATGAATCCTGGCCGCTTACTTGGACTCGCTGCTGTTGGTCGCGGTCGCAGTCTTGGCCGCGAGTCTTGACCGAGTCGCTGATGTCATCGTCGTGGCCGAGCTGCCGCCGACAGGTGTGGATGGCAGCGACCGTGAACTCGCCAGCGCTCGTCTCTTCTCCAGTGCTGCAGCCGAGCGGACGGCTGACGACGGCATCGTTCCGACTGAGGGCGAGGCAGGCGACGTACGACTGGTCGCCAGTGAGTTGGTGCGTCGCACTGGCATCGGCGTCGCTCGAGTTGCTGTCGTGGCTGTTGTCGGAGTCGCGGGTGAAGCCGACGCACCCGGACGCGTTCGAGGGATGCGGCTGGCCGTAGGTGACGCTGCGGTCAGGTTGGGCTGGCTCGCACTCGATCCGATCGCGCCAAGAGTTGCGCGACGGTTTGCCTGCGTGAGTGGCTCGTTCGAGGCCCGCCCGAGGCGCTCACGAGCCGCAAGCACGGTTGCCGTCGACGGCGAGTTGAGAGTCGTGAGCGACTTTCGTCGCACGGTCCTTTCAGCAGCCGTGAGCGTCGCTGTCGGAGTCGCTGTTGCTATTGAAGTCGGTGTCGACGTTGCCGTGACTTTCGGCACAGGGCGTGGCGACGGACGTGAAAGTGACGATGTCACTCGAGACGCTGCCGTGGCAGTCTTGGTGGGAGTCGCAGCAGGTGTCGTTGTTCGCGTAGGACGAGTGATCGATCGCGAAGCCACGCCGCTGGGTTTCGGACTCGCATAGTTTGCGGGCGACGAGATTACTGCCGGGGCAGATGATGTCGATGTCACACTGCGCGCAGATCGAGCTGACAGCGAAGACAGCGTTGGACTCAGCGGAAGCGTACTTCGAGTGCCCGTCTTTTCAGGCGATGCAGGAGGCGACGCAGACGCAGAGGATGCAGCTGCTACGGCCTCAAACTTCTCCTGGAGCGACGTGAAGTCGTCTTGTTGCTGGCCGAGCTCAACTTCTAGCTTCAGATTCCGGTCCCTCACTTCTTTCAGCTCCTCTTGCTTGCTGCGAGTCTCCTGCTTCCATGCGGACGCCTGCTCCTCGAGCTGCGCGAGCTTCCTCTCGAGTGTGCGGTTATCCTCCTTGAGCTTATAGATCTCTCCTGATTCGACACTGGTCTTGACGGCACCCATCTGGATTTGACTCACACGAGCACCAAACTGCAGCGAGCAGATCGTCTCTTCGATATCATCCTCTTCTGGACTGAGCTGCAGCATCATCAGCGTCTTCGACTGGCCCGAGAGCATGTCGCGAAGCATGTACGTGAGCTTCGAGTTGCGGTACGGCACGTGCTTGGCCTTGTGCTGCAGAGCGTGCATCACATCGCCAAGTGCACTCAGCGACTTGTTGATGTGCTGCGTCTCCTTCAGACGCTCGCCTTCGACCTGGCTTCGCGAAATGCGTTCTGAACCGGCGAGATCCACCAGACACAGCGTGCTCTTGCGGATCTCCATCGTCTCGCGGTGCTGGCTCTCGAGATGCAGGAACACGAGCGCGTGACTGCGACTACTCTCCATGTTCATGCTCGTTGATGCAATGTTTCGGTTCGAGTTGCCTTCTGCCAACACGGCGTTCACGTGTTCCCACAGCGTCACGGGTCGCAGTGAAATATCCGTCTCACTCTTGATCTTGACGCCAGACTCGCCGTCGGTCAGCAGATCCAGGATCTGGTCGTTGTAGATCTCCACCATACTCACGCTCAACGTGTCCTTGTACGTGAGCTGACGCGCGTTCACGACCGTAAACACTTGCTGCAGCGCACGAGGAATCATACCCTGGGCCGCGCCAGTACCACCGACCATCGTGTGAGTCTTACCGGAGCCCGTCTGGCCGTACGCCATGATACAGGCGTTGTAGCCATCCGCGAACGACACGACGACGGGCTCCATCTGCGCGTACACGTCGGCTTGCGAGTTCTCCGGACCGAAGACCTGGTCGAAGCTGAACTCCTTGCCACTGCGGTCCACCAAGATCGAGTTGGGTTTGGGCCGCAGCAACGCCGTGCTCGGTGGCTTGTGGAGACTACGCGTGACAGGTCGCATACGACAGAACACGCGGATGCGGCCCGAGATCTCGTAATACTTCTCGGCGATGAGCTGGCGCTCCTTCTTCTCTTCCAGGTAGCTCTCCTGTAGCACGTGTTCCCGGTCACGTACGTTCGCGATCAGTGCGTGCATTGAGTTGTCAACCTGGGCCGCGATCTCGCTCCGCTCAAAATGCACCTGCGTACGCAGTGACGTGACCTGGCTGGACAGCGAGTGGAGCTCGCCGTGCGTTGCGCGCAGCAGCTTCTTGAGCTTGGCGTTTTCCGTAAACGACGCCACCGACTGGTCCCGCAGCAGCTCGTTCTGCATCTTGAGCGACTCGTTCTCTACGCAGCGCTGCTCCATCTCCCGTAGATTTGACCGCAGCACCGTGTTCTCATCCGTGAGGGTCGTCTGCAGCGCACGAGCGGCCGCGAGCTTGGTCTTGAGGCGCGAGAGCTCGTACTCGAGCTCGAGAATCCGCGCCTGGAAGGTGGCGTTCGAGTCTGGGAAGTCGCCGAGCTGGTTGCTGAGTCCGAGGTTGTTGCGCTTGTTCTTCTGCTTTTCGATCTGCTCCTTGAGCAGCCGCGAGATCTCGTCCAGCAGCTCCGTGGGCGGCATTGAGTCGTACTTGGGGATGTGGACGGCCATGACGTCGAACTCGCGATGCGACAGCGCCAGGTTCACGTACTCGTTGTTGGTGTTTTCGATCTTGAGCGGCACTTGGATCACGTCGCGGCCGAAAACGATGTTGACGTCGCGCGGCTGCAGCCACAGGCGGTGCGAGTACATCGTCGGCATGTCGCCCACGCCCAGTTGCTTGTCAAAGTCCTCGAACATGGCTGCGTACGCCGTCGCTGTCGTGGAAGTCGAGGGCGTCGCGAGCGTCACCGACGCCGACGACAGGTTCAGATGTGGATGTGGCAGCCCCACGAGTCCATTCGCGAGATGCGAGACGTGGCTGTGGCTCAGCGTATTCGAATTCGTATTCGACGAGCTGTGGCCGAGTTGGCTCAGACTCAGGCTGCTGCCTTGCTCGTGGTCGTGGCTGTGGTTGTTGTTGTTGCTGCTGCTCAACTCGTGGAGCTGCTGCGACATGGCGGCCGCCAGCGGACTGTCGCCAAACTGCTTGGCGTGGCGCGACGGTGACGCCATGAACGCGGCACCATGGTCGCTGGCGCCGTCGCCGTGGGCGGCGCTGTACGGCACGCGCGTCATCGTCGACTGTGGCGCGCTGCCGATGGAGGTTTAAGTGGTCGACGCGTTCGCTTTTCTCTCGTTGAAAGTGGAAATTTCAACCGCGAAGCCGACGGAATGGGAGCTTCTCGATGCAACGGCGCAGTCTCAGCAGCCTCACAGACCACGCGTCGCCTGATAATAGCGAGAAAACGAGAACGGAGGAGCGCGGAGATGCGAGCGAAGATGCGATGGTGCGGGTTGAGTTGCTCGTCCGCCGCGGCTGCCACTTGCCTGCTGACTGTCAGTTGGCAGAACTTCAGATCGAAGGGACCAACACACCCGAATAGTGGCCTCTAAGTCGCTGCCGCGCGACATAACGGATGCAAGTCGACATGACGACGGCATCTGATTGGATGAAAACAGATCGAGAGGCCACTATTGAGGTGTTTTACGAGTCATTACGGTAGGACCTCTCCACCAAATTGACGGATAGGCGGGCGGAAAATGGAGACAACAAGATTTCCTGAGTGGCCGGAGGAAAGCAATATGAGACGGATGGGAGGCGAGCTTGGTAGAGTTGGTTCGTTTATTGTCCCGTTCATGAACTCTACAAGTTCATAGGAGCGTGCGAGCCGCGGCGCCCGTGAGAGCACTGCGACGCCCGCGCAAGACTCCAGTTGTTGCGATCTGTCTGGTCATTGAGTCCTCCGAGAAGGACCAACGACTGACTGAAAGCGACGTAGTGACGCAGTTGAAATTACGCTTAAGCCTTGACCGACGACTTGCGGCTGCTGCGGCGCTTAGCGACTTCACTGGCACGACGTTCCTTCTGCTCCTTAACGCGCTGCAGTGCCATAAGGCGTATAAGGAGCAGGGACAAAAGCCCAATTGCAACAGTGCCACAAGTCAGAACCCAGCGCTACGAGTGCAATAGAAAAACAAGAGAACAGGGGCGTACCTGGGCGTGGAGGCGGGAGTACTCGGCGGCCTCACGCTTGACCTTCTCGCGCTGAGCGGCCTTGGCGGCAAGGATCTCACGCTTGTGGTGGAGCGCACGTGGGGTCACGAGACGCTGGATCTTTGGCGCCTTGTCGTTCTTCTTGCCGGTCTTCGACTCGAACTTGCGGCGAATGACGTACTTGCGCACATCGTCCTCCTTGGTCAAGTTGAACAACTTGCGGATGTTCGAGGCACGCTTTGGGCCAAGACGACGTGGGACCTGCACGTCGGTGAGGCCTGGCACGTCGTTCTCGCCGGTCTTGACGACGACGAGGTTGAGCACCGAGAGGTCTGGGCCGACGATGCAACCACGGACCGACTTGCGCTTGCGCTCACCCTTTCGGCGAGGACGGTAGCACGACTTGCCCTTCGAGAGGAGGAGACGCACACGCGAGTTGGTGAGCACACCCTGCTTCATTGGGAAGCCCTGCTTGTCGTTACCACCCGACACGCGGAAGACGAAGCCCTTGAACTCATCGCCGAGGATATCGCCCTCAACCTCCTGCGACATACGCTTGTCGTAGAAGGCACGGAGCTTGTGCTCGTCATCGATGTCGAGCACCTTCTGGGCACCAGTGGTTGGGTTCGCGATGTTAAGCTTCATGTTGGACTAACGGAGCTGTTGACACGAAAAGCGCACAGGAATATCATATCGTCGTGAGTACACCGATCTTTTCAAGGCCATAGCGTCGCCCGCAGCGCCGCATTCCCATCGGAAGCGTCGCCACGAGGCGCCGCGCACGGCATCACAATCCTCCAGCATCATGCTTACCTCAGAAACAAGGACAATGGCGCCACCAATACCCTGTTTGGCTCGGACGATAGCTCTTCGCCCTCACCCAATCAATCGGGTGGTGTGAGGTCCCCTACACGTTACAACCGCATGAAAATACCGCATATGGTATTTTGTATACGTGCCCAAATCACCATGTTAAAAACCGGTACAAAAATGTGGCTGGCCAGGTGCCTCACACGCGGTTCACCTTGTGGCCGCCGGAGCTATCCGGTTAACCGGTCCTCCCACCCCGTCACATATTTCCTGGGGACCGTGGCCCACGTTGGAACGGAGCTCTTCGAGCTTCTGGATCGGCCGGCCATCTAGTTGCCGTGAGCCGACCGTCGGGTGCGACGGCACCGTCAGAACGGGACGTTTACAACAGCCCAGAGACACCAGACAGCACCATCACCATGGGCAACGAGGCGAGCACCCCAGCGGCCGCGCCGAAGCCAATGGCCGACGGCGTGTGTCCCGTGAAGCACGACAAGGCGGCCGTGGCGGCGGCGGCAGAAGGCGGCTGCCCAGTCACGCACGACAAGGCGCCGGCGGCCAATGCGTCGCAGGTGCTGGGCGGCGGATGCCCCGTGAAGCACGACAAGGCGCCGTCCGAGCAGAAGGAGATCTACAACGTGTACGGCCAGCGCATCGACCCGACCAACATGATGCCGTACAACCCGAACCAGGAGCCGAACGAGGAGCAGCGCTACCCGCTGGAGCAGGACCGCGTGCAGTCGACGATCCCCAAGGGCGGCACCGAGGGCACGTGGCTGTACCCGTCCGAGCAAATGTTCTTCAACGCGCTCAAGCGCAAGGGAAAGGGCGAGGACGTGCACGAAGGAGACGTGAGCACCATCGTGGCCATCCACAACAACATGAACGAGCGCGCGTGGGCGCAGGTGGAGCAGTACGAGAAGGTGTGCCACCCAGAGTCCGATCCGAAGCTGCTCAAGTTCTGCGGCCGCCCGGACGACCTCACGCCCATCGCGTGGGTCAAGAGCATGCTGGGCCAGGGCAAGCCCTTCGACCGCCACGACTGGACCATCGTGCGCAGCGACAACACGCAGGTTCGCTACGTGATCGACTACTACTTCGACGACGAGAAGGCGAATGAAGACGAGGTGCCAGAGCTACACTCGGCGTCCAAGGTCAAGTCCATCTCCATGTACGCGCGTCCAGCCATCGACTCGGTCGAGACGCTCGTCGACCGCGTCAAGTTCCCACTGCTCGGTTTGATCAAGGACCTGCGCGAGCCAGACCTCGCTCAGCGCTCGGCGCTCGTGGAGAAGTCGCAGGAATCGGAGAAGGAGGCGCCGCTTACTCCAGCGGAGGTCGAGGCCACGTTCGCGCAGATCAAGGACTCGTGCAAGATCGCGTTCCGCAACGTCAAGTCCTGCAAGAGCCAGGTCGAGTGCTCGATGGCGGCCACGGCGCTGCAGCTGTGCATGGGCCAGATCGTGTGTCCACCAGAGGCCGTCAAGGTCAACCACGCGATTGACAACGGCAACGAGAGCCAGATCGAAGCGGCGTTTGAGACCATGAACAGCCGCCTCGAGCGCTTCCAGGAGCGCAGCGCCGAGGCGCTGCGACAACAGGCAGCGCGTGAGGCCGCCAAGGCTGCGGCCAAGGCGAACTAGGTCGCCTACTCGACTGCCACCCCCCCCCATAGAAACATACCTGGGCGAGCTTCTTCTCTCATCTATCTAACGCTTTCGCTTGTGTGGCCGATCGTCGGAGCGATGCCGTTCTGATGAGCCGGTCGGTGCAGCGGATAAATAAATATGTGAATTTCCTTAACTGGATGTTTCTCATGAGCCATCGTTGTCAACGTCTGCTGCGTCGTCATCGTCGTCACAGACGATCACACCGCCGTGGCGATCCACGAACTGGTTTCGCAAGTGGCCGGCGCGTCGGTCTTCCACGGCGAGTCGTGCTAAAAGCTTCTCGGCTGCACCACACACACACGTAAATCAATCAGCCAGTCTCTTTCTGTGGTTTGTTCAGTTGGATACGTACGCGACTCGGACCAGTTCGCGGTCAACGCGCCTCGGCCCTGCTTGAGCAATGCCTGGCACTGCAAGCGCTCGCGCTCTTTCCCCTTGGTGCGCTCGATGATCTCGTAGTTTTGCAAAATCCTGGTGATGTCATCGTAGTTGTGAGCGCGTGCGTAGTCGAGAGCACTCTTTCCGGTGCGATCACGAGCGTGGGGGTCTGCTTGATGAGAAACCAAGAGCTTGACGCAGTCGACAAGGCCGAGGCGAGCACAGTGTTGAAGAACGCACTCGCCAAACGCGTTCTACCAGCCGCAAGCACTTTCGTCAGCCCATCTCACGTGACCAGTACAGACTGCTTGGCTCACCTGTGTGTTGACATCCATCTTCCCGTTGATCAGCATCTGCAGAATGCGATGCGTGTGGTCTGCCCTCACGAGCGCGGCGGTTGTGAGCCGCAGCGTCGTGAGCTCGGCGTCTTGCCAGCCGTGGAACAGAAAGTGCGCGGCCGTATCACCATTCGCAGTGCGTAGATAGACTGCGGCGCCCTGATCCAGAAGAGTTCGCGTGAGCTCCACACTGTGGAGACGACACGCCGCCATGAGAGGCGTCAGCCCCACGTCTCGGTTTGTCTCCACCACAATGGATAGGCCCCCGCCAGTGGCGGCACTGTCTGGCCGGACGATCACAGGGACGTTCACGTCTTTGAAATGGTGGGTCTTGAGCCATGCTTGGGTCTCGCTGTGTGCAGCACACGTCAACGTGTTACTCATGTACTTCGAAGTAGTCCACAGCATCCATTCATCCAAACAGCTCCTTACTGATAGCGTTGCGCGTGCATGAGCCGCCAAAACTCATCGAGTCCATCGTGGTGCCGCACACCCACCAACCGCACCTGGCGCTGCTCGTCTGCAACTCCGACGTGTTTCTGCTCATGTTGAAGCACAGAGGAGAACTTGTCCACGTAAAAGTCCAGCTTTCGGTACGTGAACTGCCCGAACCCACCCCCCACTCCTCCACGACTGTGAGCTCTCCCACTCGTCGAAGGCTCTGCAGCCTGAGCTTTTGATAGAAGCAGCTTCTTCTTTGCAGCGAGATTCAGGTCGCGCTCTTTCTCGAGCTTCAGCTGGGTGCCTGCGATCGGGTACGCGTCCTTCATGTACCTCGCGTGGTACTTTCCCCGTGTGTTGACCGGCGCCAAGTCACGCAGAGACTGCTTTTCCGAGATCTCTAGCAGCGCTTCTGTGCTCAACGCATCGAAATTCGTGTACATCCCCGTCTCGGAAGCTGTGGAAGCTGTAGAACCCGCTGGTCCGAGTTGTGGAAGCGAGTGCTTCGCCCTCATCCCTGGCGGCTTCCTCGTCTGAGTATCGTGCTTGTGTGAAGTCCGCAACTTCGAGTCCTTCACAGCCTCTTGTCGCTTCTTAATGTTCGCTTTATCACCTTCTAACTCAGTCACTCGACGTTCCTACACAAACACAATCGCGAACCATGAGTAGACGAAGAACTCAACGAATAAAGTTGCCGACTCACCGTCTCGAGCCGCCGCTTCTGCTCGAGCATCGCGCGATGGCGGCACAAGTACGCGACCCTTCGCGCCTCCTCGTCATCGTCGCTACCACTGCCGTCGCTGCCAACGAAGTCGTATCCAGACGAACGTCCACGCGCATTCCTACTCGCCATACCCAATCCAGTTCGTCTGTTGCCTTTTTGACCAGCAGCTCTGGTTTGTCGCTGGTGAAACATCACGAATGCTTCGAATACAAGAGCGATCTTGTATTAAGGCATCCCACAGTACAAACTTCAACACTCATTTTCGACGAATCAGAGACGATGACTCGAATAGTAGCCTCTAGTATAAATTCCTGGAGGAGGGAGAAAACGAAGTACAGACGTGAACTGCCCGACGCCGTCGATTAACGCACCCCATTAGCTCCCCGACGGCCGGCGCAATGGCGGACGCGGCGAGTGCGTACGCCGCTCAGGAGCCTTCGCGCGGCGTGCGACTGGGCTACGCCGATAGAGACATGGCGACACTACGCGCGCGTGCAGTCGCGGCGTCTCGAGACCCCGCGACGCTGGCGCAGTGGCTGGTTGAAGTATGCGCATGGCGCGGCCGTGGCGGAATGAATCCCGAGGAAGACGAGCCAAACGACGGCACTGGACGCCGCAGACGCCTCGTGAGCCGGGACGATGGCGACGACGATGAAGGCGAAGACGTGGACGAAGAGGACGCCGCCGAAGAGCCCAGCGGGCGGCGACGCGCGCGCACGGAGTCCTCTGGTCTGGAGGCCGACTTGGCGGCAGCGGCGGCGGCGCTGGAGCTGGCCAAGGCCACGGCGGAGCAGCTGCAGCTCAAGATGGCGATCAAGGCCAGCGAGCAAATGCAGGAGCAGGAGCAGCTCGACCAGGCGCGAGACAGTACGCCGTCGGCGCCGCGCAAGTCGTCGTCCGTGTCGTCGGAGACAGCGAGCAAGACGCGGCCGGGCGTGCCGCTCGTGGGCGCGCGCGTTGCGACTGTCGCGTCCTCGTGTGGCAAGTGTTCGCGGTTCTTTTCGGCATTCCAGCGCGGCCGCAACTGCGGAAGCTGCGGCCACTTGTTCTGTCCCAAGTGCGTTTCCCGCCAGCAGCTCCTGCCTTCGCGGTTCGGCCACGGCGACCGTGCTGTGCGCGTGTGTGACCTGTGCGTTGCGTGGCTGCAGCGCGCGATGGATCGGTACTTTGACGCCGTGGATCTCGTGCAGAAAGACGACGAGAAGCCCGTGGACCGCAGTCTTCTCGCGCTTCGGTCGCGTTCCAAGAGCCGCCTTTCCGACAATGCAGCAACGACGGCGATGTCGCCGACGTCGCTTCAGCGCCACCAACGCATGGAATACCGCTCGCAGCGCCATAGTATCGCAGTGCCCGACCGCAAGTCCTCCAAGCCGTGGTTCAGCGGCAATCTACGAGCGATGCACGTTGGCGATCGTCAGCCTCGCCGCAAATCGACAACCGAGATCGACGTCGACGACATCGTACCCAGTAATGGCGATACAACTGGAGAAGAGGAGCAGAATTGCTGTGGAGGAGCGAGCCCAGACGTCGTGTCGTCCTGGAACCCAGACTGCGGAGTGCTGGAGAGAGCCCCGTCCTCGGAGCCCACCTCCCGCTTGAACCGTGCGCTGTCGCTGCCTCGGCCGCCCGCCATTTCTATCGACACTGGAGTGGCGGGTCCTATCGTCACGAGATCTCTCGACCGACGACGCAGTATCGAGTCTTCGGAAGGCGAGGAACCGAACGAAGAGGACGACACCGCCGCGACGACGACAGATGGAAACAGTTCCGAGCCTTCAAAGCTACCAACACCACTACTGCCACCTACTGAAGATCTACTCGCTGTCCTCCCAACGCGAATGCGGTCGCAATCGAAGCCAATGCCCATCAAGAAGACCGGCCGCAAGACCAAGTATGCCCGCTCCGCTAGTATCGACTTCGCGAATCTCCACACGCTGAGCAGCCACATGCCGATATCACCGTCTGCGGTGTCAGACGCGAGCGAGAGTGTGCAGAGCGGCTCTGGAAGCCTCTCAAATGGCGAGATGCGGTCCAGTGCCAGTAAGTCGCGGAAGAAATGCTTCGACGACAGCGACATTGTGGACGGGCGGCGGTCGTTCGTGGGATCGAGTGACGCTGGTGGTGACGGTGATAGCGCGGACGACGACCTGTCGTCCCATGATGAAGTGAATCTACCCGCTACGGTGCGGCGCTTCGCTGTGAACGACGTTGGCACGAAGGAAAATCAAGGACTCAAGCGGTCGCTGGCTCTCTTTGGCCGCAAAAACATCGTACTTGACCGATACACGCTCGAAGTGGACAGCGCTCAGTGCGTGGTGCGTGTCAAGTCGGTGTTCATGCACCGTTACTGGGCGTTCCGATGCGACTCTGTCAAGTCGATCACGCCAATGGGAAGCGGTGCAGTTGCGCGAGTGTTTGTGACGAAGCAAGATGGACATAGCATGCAAATGCTCGAGTGGGAGTTTGCGAATGTTGAAGAGCGTCGGCAGTTCAAGCATGTCGTCGAGGAGGCGAAGGCACGAGAAGTTAAGCCACGGGCGGGTGCAGTGGTGCCGCAAGAGATGATCACCGTGCGAGTGATGGAACGAGCGGCATCACGAGGAGCTGAAGACGATAACGGCAGTTCCCCGACTCAGACGCTGTTTTCTCCAAGTTTGTCTGGAGATCCAGACGAAATCTTCAATGGGGATTCCCCGCTGCAGCTTCGCGGTGAAGTCAAAGCTGCTAATGCTGAGGTGCCTGCCACGCTTTTGATCGGTCCAGCGGGCGACTTGTCATCGGCTGCTGGTGAACTGGCTGCTGTCTGGGGGCGACTACGTGGTGTCGTTACGGTGACCAACTACCGCGTCATCTTCATGCACCTTCCGGAGCACTGCCACGCGATTCACCGTACAAATGCAGCGGCCTACATCCCCATGTTCACGATCATTTCGACGCAAGTGGTGTTTCCAGGAGGCCGCCGGCCTCGATCCACGCGCGCGTACCACTCGACAGTGCCACCCATCATCGTTATTACGTGCAAGGACGCGAGATCTATGCGTCTCGAGCTTGAAGGTTCGCCTGCTGTCGCCGATGATCGCAGCCAGCACCTGCAAGCTACTATCAATCGACTAGCGGAAGCTTCGCAGCGATACAGGACCGTGAATACAGCGGAGGATGTGTTAGCTTCACTCATGGGCCTCGACGGATTCGAGATCAGCGAACGCGCCTACGGTCCGAGGTCGAACAATGGATCCGATTCGACGGCGACGATGCTGCCGCCGCCACCAATCTCAGTCAGCTTCAGCGGCTCACCACGATCCTTGTCCTCGATAGAAACCACAGCACTCTCGCCCGCATTTCTTCCAAGCAGCGCCTCCAATGCGGGAAGCCCCATCGTGCAACCGCAGATGCTGACAACGTCGGAACGCAGCGACGCCTTTGCGTTCTTCTACTCGCTCGAGGTCCGGTCTCCGCTCATCGACGAGCTCGATGGATGGCAATTGTACGCTGACGAGCGCGAGTTCAAGCGCCAGATCGCAGCGGATCCTGTCGCACAGCCGTTCCTCAAGTTTTACCAGAACGCTCGAGGCAATGTCTGCAGGTCGTACCCGTCGAAGCTCCTCGTACCGGCGTCCATGAACTCGTCAACGCTCGCCAAAGTCGCTGAGTTCCGAGCCAAGAACCGCCTTCCTGTGATCACGTACTACCACAAGCGCAATCGATGTGTGCTCACGAGATCCGGACAGCCGCTTCTCGGCAGCCTGCTATCCGGCACGTCGAGTCTCTCGGACCAACTGCTACTCGGTGTATACCGACGCATGCCCGAGATCATCAACACGCAGTCCTCTTCGGCGCCGTCCTCGCGACCGATCTACATCTTCGACGCTCGCAAACTGAAAGCGTCGACGGGAAACCGACTCATGGGTAAAGGCGGAGTCGAGACGCCCCAGGATTACCCAGGAGCGGTCGTGTACCATCTCAACATTGCCAACATGTATCGCATGCAGTCGTCCTACCAAGCGCTGATGAAGCTCGTGGTGCCTGGAGGCGTCGACGACCACGAGAAATCGTGGCTTACGAGTCTCGAGTCGACCCACTGGCTCAGCCACGTGCGCCAAGTGCTGGAAGGCGCTGTGAAGATCGCGCGTGTGCTAGAACTCGAGGGTTCGTCAGTGCTCGTGCACTGCAGCGACGGCTGGGACCGCACGTCGCAGCTCACGTCGCTCGCGCAGATCATGATCGATCCGTTTTACCGAACGATTCGAGGTTTCGCCGTCGTCGTGGAAAAAGATTGGTGTGCCTTCGGCCACAAGTTCGCTGAGCGTCTCGGTGGAGACCGCAGCAAAGATCCGCAACGAAGCAAGTCGTCGCCCGTGATGTTCCAGTTCCTGGACGCTGTGTGGCAGATCCTGCGTCAGTTCCCGACGGCGTTCGAGTTCGACGAGCGTTTCCTGCTCCACGTTGCGAACGCGCTGACCTCGGGGCTGTACGGAACGTTTTTGTATGACACGCGACTCGACCGTGAAACCAACAACGTGCGCTTCCGCACAGTTTCGGTGTGGACGCCCGTGCTGATGAACCCAGAGGCTTTCCGCAACGACAACTACAAGCCAGTGGACGCGCCGATCTGGCCGTGGACGAGCACGCAAATGGTGCGGCTGTGGGAGTCGTATTTTTTCCAGTGGCATCCGAAGTACTACGGCTGCAAGTGGACTGCTGGACTTGTGCATCACAACCACCATCATGTTGCCGGCGGGCACTGGAGCAAGAACGACGACCAGCCACTGCAACCGCGAAGTGCCAACGCCACTCAACGATCCGGATCGCTCCAGACAACGTCTTCGTTGGACGACAGCGGGGTATCAACCGCTGACCCACCAGCTACGTCCGGCTCGTCTTTTGTATACCGGGAAAGAGAGAGCTCAGGAGAGATCACGGCCAGTTCAGCGTCGGCCGTTCGACGAGCGCAGTCTCAGGGAGCGAAGACGCCGTCGCGGCACAAGATCTTCCTGTTCAAAAGCTGAGAGAGCGACGCTCGCTCGCAGGTAGAGTACTGGAAGTTTTGAACCAATAATGGGAAATGTGTGATTATGAATTATTCCAGTAGCTGGTCGATCAATTCCTCGTCGTCTTCGCTCAATCGTGGTGCTTCCGGCGCTGTGTCGCTCCCCATCCACGTGTCAATGACGATCGTTCCAGCCCCCGCCGAGCCGCAGAGCCGCGAGCCATACAGCTTGGAAACCAGACCCGTGACATTTCGTTGAGCTCCAAGGTTGTCGACGCGCTGCCCGACAGTGTACTTGGCCACGTCGCTGCTCTGGAGCTCGACGAAGCGCTCGAGCTTGGCAGCTGCGATCTGTTGCCGCTTGGCATCCGGGTTCCCACCCAGGGACCGCAAGATCTGCTCGGCTCCTTCGACGGTCTCCGTTACGAAACGTGGCGGCGTCTCGCGGAAGAAGACGTATTCTTTCGTCGGCGTGTGGCCCAGCTCACCGATGTACACGTGCTTGTTGTGGCGTCCAGCCGCGCGCTTCCGCTGGGCGTAGAGGGAGAGCTCGTCGTCGTCGTCGTCCTCATTGTCGTCTGCCGCGTTCGACGGGATCAGCTGTGTTCGCGTGCGACTGACCGGCTCCTCCGGATCATCGACGTCTTCGAAGCCCAGCGCCTTCAGTTCGCCAGCGTTCGCTTTCGGCGTCGAGCCTGGCTCGCCCATCACAGCGGCAAGAAGCGCATTCTGATGTGCCTTTGGTGTGTGGCCAGGGTGGTTCAATCGATTGTAGTCGACATCGTCGCTGCTCGCGCCAGTGGGGCTCGTGACTGCCGAAGTCGCGTCGCTGGCGATCGTCACACTGAGCTGCGGCTTCTTGCGTGACCCACTGCCGCTCTTGCTCTTGGATTTCGACGAAGAGGTCGCTCGTGACGATGAGGAAGAGGACGACGCGGACGCCGACGAGCTCGGCTGAGTGCGTGGCCGCACGAGTTGTCGGTGATGAACCTGGGAATCCCACGCAAGCAGTAGCTTCTCCAACACTGTCGCGTTCTCCATCGTATCCTTCGAGCCAACGAGTAGACGATGCATGAGCTGGATCTGGCCGGTGTTATCTCCAGTTGACGCAGGCACGGGGTTCTCCTTGTCGAACACGTCTAGCACAGCGCGCGGGTACGTGCGCTGCACGAAGTCGCGCACAAGCCGATGCACGTACTCGTCGCTTCGCCCCGCAGCGTCCAACTTCGCGTCCGCCGGCGTCTTCTCTGAGGATGATGAGTTGGACGGACGCACGACGTCAGCCAAAGCGATCTCATCACTCTTGCCACCGCGTGACGCTCCGTACTCGTCCTTCACAGCGATCGTCAGCCGCACAGAGGCACCACTACTACTGTTACTGCTTTTGGCTGCCTTGATCCCATCCTCTGCCGTCTCCTTGGGCTTTGTGGTCGTGGTCGTCTTCACCACGACAGCGACGTCGTCGTTCACGGTGTCATCATCGTCGTCGCTCTCATTGACCACAAGCTCCGAGTGACTGTTACGTTGCGAGCGCCGCGAGACGGTGGCTGCCGACGCCAGCGTGAGACTGTCGCGCTTCTGCTTATCGCGGATCCCCGCCACCGAGGAGCTCATTTCCACATCGTCGCCGTCGAAGAACGCTGGACGCGCCTTGCTGCGTGGCTGCTCAGTCGTGTCACCTTTCGCACTCGCACTCGCGTGGTTGTTGCTGCGCTGCACAGCACTCGAAGCGAACGAGTCGTCCGTCTCCAGCGTCCAACCACTCATGGTGTCGTGAGGCACAAACTGCTCAGCTTGCTGATGGCCGTGGAGCTCTCGAGTGAGCCGGAGAGGCACACGACAGTGGCGTGGCGTCCGTCTTCTCAGCAGATCGACAGAAGCAGTCTTATCACCCACCGCATCCGCTTCTTCCAGCTATGGACTCTGTACTGTAGGAACGCGAGCGTATCAATGAGCATGGCCATCTTGTCAGACAGAATCCTCTTCGCGAAAAGCTATTTTTGAAGTTGCGAGCTCAGATGGCTACATTTACGGCCTTTTACATCCAACGCTTGCAGTATTGGATCCCAAATTACTGCAAAAGACAGAACAATACAAAGAAATCGAACTTCATCTCTTGATGCGAGCAGGTCACATAGGCGGCCTCCCACGATCACGCGCCACATCATCCGACGGCACGCGCCTTCGTCATCGCCAACGCCATCGCCTTCATCAGAGCCGCCGCATTGCTGCGTCATACTCGTGTCTCTGTCCACCTTCCTATTATACACAGCACCCCACCAGCGTGTGCCTGTAGCTGCTCATTCACCGAATTGATCTCACCGCGCCATGAGCTTCAAGACCAAGAAGACCGCCGCCGCCCCCACGCGCCACGTGCACGTCGCGTCGGTCGTCAACGACCACTGGCACCGCGACGGACGCCACCGCTTTGAGTTGGGCTTCCTCATCGGCCAGAGCGACCTGCTCACGCAAGAGGACGTCGTATTGGCGGCCGTGGAAGTGCCTTCGGAGGCGCCCGACCTGGACCACGACATTGAAGTCGTGCAGGGCTTCGAGGACCTTTCGGTGGACTGGGTCCAGGAGATCGCGCGCCAGATCAACCGCCTGCTTCCTGGTGGCGTGGATATCATGGGACTGTACGTGGTCTCGCTGGCGGATGCGCGCTCGTCCATCGACCAGGCGTCCGTGTATCTGCGCGCAATTGTGTCGGCACTCGCGCTGCCCGCCGAGTTCCAGCAGGCGGGCAACGCGCAGGAGCCGGAGCACCACTGCATCGTGTATATCTGCTCCAAGACCAGCAAGAAATCCGTCCAGAGCTTCGCGAATCTGCGCGATGTGCCACGCACCACGACTGTCGCGGCCGAGCTCACGAACCCGTCGAGCTCGGAGCGGCTTCAAATGAAGACGTTCGTGAGCAGCGTCGCGATTGATGAGGCCATTGCATTTTCCCAGCTTACTGTGGACGGCAGAGGCGCGGACGCCGTGGAGGAGATCGCGGAGAAGCGTCTTGATGAGCTGCAGCAGCAGCTGCAGCCGCTGGCGCAGCGGATATGGCGTGCTCGAGGCGTCTCGACGGGCGGCGACGCAGCCGAAGAACAGATTGAGCTGCTCACCACGACGAGCGCGGCGCTCGGAACGGAACAAACGGGTGCCTCTGCTGCAAAGGTGCGAGATGTGATGGGGATGGATGACGTGGAGGCTCTGTCGTGTCGCGAGTGATCGTTCTGACCATGTGGACTGTGATTATCTGGTCAACAGGAGTCTAGTGGGCGCTGCCGAGGCGTGGTCAAGTGCGTGGCGTATGTCCCTGCGAGCGTACGTCCTGATATGCATGTTGCTGTCATTCAGCTGCTGCCGCGACGCTCGAACTAACCTCTGTTTTCGTGGCCATCGTGGTGTCTATTCGCTGTATTTTTTTACAGGAGCCTCGCGCTGTGGAGCTGGCGACGTTCTACCTCAAGCGAGACCTGGTCAAGTCCCTGCTGGCGCGCGTGGAGTTGCTGCTCGAGCGCTTCGCCGACGACGGTGCAGCTGGAGATGGTACGTGGCTTCTGCTGTTCTCTGTGTGGCTAGCATCGAATTGGAGCTAACGTGGCTCTTCACCTGTTGGACACTCGCCATGTGCTGTCCTGTGTGTCTGCCTGTCTGCCTCTTCACAGCATCGGCGCTCGTGAACGGAGGGCTCTTGCGTCTGCCCAAGCGAGGGCTCACGAACTGGCGCAGCGGCGCCACGCTGACCACGGCGGCGCTGCAGCTCTCGGTGCTGGCGCTGCCGGAGGACGACGAAGGCTGGCTCGTGCAGAACACACTCGAGATCCTGAGCGCTGGTGATGAGCTGCCTGGCATCGACATCGACGACATCGTCAAGTCTCTGCGGTGGCTCGAATCAGACTCAGAGGCAACTGAAACCACCACCTCGGTCTCCGCCTCAGCACCTGGCGTCGTGGTCTCACCTGGTCTGTCTCATCCGTCAGCCGCCGCGCAACAACTGAAACAAAAGGACGCTGGAAGCAGCGCGCTGTTCATCGTCCTCCCCATCGTGCTGCTCCTGCTCGCGCTGCTCCTCGCGCAGCAGCTCGAGTGAGATGCCAGTATGGACAACCTAGAGTGGAAGTGAATAAAAAACTTGGGTGATTTCATTAGTCTACATGCTTACTTTACGTTGGTTTCTCTATGGTGGTGGTGGGGGTGTCTATCTCTATCAGGTTGTTCTATCGGGTGCGTCTAGTACATTGCACTGAACGCCCACTCGACCTTGTTATCGTTCGGTAGTCGCGATTCCAGGCCAAACTCGGCGAACGTGCGTGCCTGCGAGGCCACGTCGTCGTCCTCGTCGCTTGTGTCTTCGCGTTCGTGCGTGACTGGCGCACTCTGTTCGTCGTGCGCCTTGTCGTCGCTCTTGGATTGCAGCTGGCGCTCGACAGCATTGCGCACAGCATTGATCGTGCGGTTGACCTTGTCGATGTAGGCGGCGTTGGACTTGCAGTCGACCGAGCAGAAGCCCGGGTGGCGGCTCAGCGTCTTGAGATAAATATGCTTGCAGTTGGTGCACTTCTCGCGCTTCTTGTCCCAGTGCGCGATGCGGCCTTGGCTCGTCGTGGACGTGGAGCTGCGGCGCTGGCGCTCGTCCCACTCGCTGGCCATGGGGTACGCGGGCATGTGGTACGAGCGCGGGCTCTGGATGAGGCCCTGCGGCTCGAGGCTGGCGCTGCGCTTGGCGCTGGCGGTGGACACCGTAGGCGGCGCTGTGAATAGTCCGAGGAAGAGGGCGGCCATTGTGGTTCGACGAGGAGGAATGGAAAATGGGAAATGGACTCGACCAGAGCAAAGCAATTTGCTGACTGAGGAGGAGGAGTGAAGAGTGAAGCGGACGAGGAGGAGGAGGAGCTCTTGGGATGAGGAGGGGCTAGGGATGCGTACGTAGTCGATCCAGTCTACAGTAGGTACGATGTGTCTTAGACGAGGCCGCTGGCAGACAGGATTTGCCGAATGCGACACGGTGATTGGCTAGAACGACCTGCCAAATCGCATCTTATCCGCTCTGACGGGTCTTCACGACGAAAAAAATCCGAGCAGAAGAGCCTGTCCATTTAGATGGCTTGTCTGCGCACGGAGAGTCGGTTTCTGTTTGGTTCCAGCTGGGTTCAACTTCACGATGCTTGCCAAGACGTCGAAAGCCTGCAGTCCGCAGCTGGACGGAGGCCTCTCTACGCGCCGGGGTGAGTAGAGCGCGAGCTGCTTGGTGGTGAGCTTCTGGACTGGAGAGAGCTCGAATGGATAAGTCGAGCAAATTGGCTACTGTGTAGTGGCTTTCCACAGGCAGATTCAGCGAAAGCGGCAAAAAAATCGATGATCTTGTGGAGACTCGACGAGGTTATCGGCGTGATGGAGTTGGAACCATGTCGATCAAGGTCACAAGCAAGGTTTAACGTACTACAAACAGATCGAGGGCCGGTCTCAGCAGTGCTGAGCCATTTTTCCATGATCTTGTTTCCGACAGTAGCTTCTTGTCTAGGGGAGTTTGCAGGTCATTTCTCGAAAACCAGATCCACAAAGCTTGCGGGGCGTTTATCGTTTTTCCTTGGAGAGTCATAAAAAAAACAGACCCGCATACTGTGCAACGCGGATCTGTGACGCCCACAATTTAAAATCGTGGCATCCAGTTGCCAAAGCTCCTACCAATCGCCGGAGACGACCTGAGGCCTCTTCCGCGTCGCAGGCGCTTTTGTGAAGTCGGTTTACGGCACCTGGGAAAATCAACAGCGAAATGTCCCGCTTACTGGATGAATAGTGCTGCTGTTTTGTAAAATTGGAATCCGTGAGACGCCTCAGCCTGTGTTTAAAAGGTGGGTCGTGTAGACAGAATCTTGTGAGTCTGAGCTTGATCGTCCTCACTCCCTTTAACGCAGACGGACTCGCGAATCGTCAAAATCCAAATGGCTACCAAAACTTCTCGTCAGCACTTTGACAAAAGGGCTAGGGCTTTTCTTGACATCCCACCCTTGTCAATGACAGCCAGGCGACATGTGTGAACAGAGAACGGCCACCAACTCAGACCCGGAATGCAACGGTTTGCTTGTCATGTCAACTTGTTTTCACGTCGAAGGAAACCTGAGACTTCCTACTCAGCAGCGGCTTGGGCCAAGCCTTGCCAGCTTGGCTCTGCTGCATGCATGCAGCTCTGCAGCGAAATGTTGCGACGCCTCGCCTTGCATTCGTAGTGTACCGTACTTACGTTGAAGCAGGCGTTTGCAATCCAGGGTTTGTATTTTCCTACACTGTACTTCGAGAAAGGCCCGGTCTCAATTGAAAACAGTGTTTCGATACAGTTGCGAACACTTGTGAGGGTCCTTGTGAAAAGGTTCGAGGACGGTGTTGACTCCTGTAGTCGCGTCTGCAGTTCGTGTGCAGAATGGAGTCGGCTGCTCAGCTCACTCAATTGGAGGGATCCGGTTGCCAGGCGCACTGCGCTAAAATTAGCTTCATGGGTGATTGAAGCAAGGAAACGGCCGCGAGAGGCAATTGCCACAAAATCGTCTTCCAATCAGCTCAAATGGGTCCACGCATGCCGAGAAGCAGAGCTGTGCAGGATTGTCAGTGGAAGCCGCCTATCCGCAGTCTCACGACTGTCCAGCACAGTAGTCTGGCCAGAGGGGTCCCCTTGGCACCGCGGCAGTCCCAGTCAGTCGCTGCTGCAAACCAGGCTGCCTCAGCGGCGGATGCTGTAGCCATCATCTGTCGCAGCGACTTCACGTAAGATCGACGCCGCTCCGTTTCTGTGAGCGACTACTGGCCTGTGACTCACAGCGGCCGAGAGCATGAGCAAGCCGCCAGTCCATTTCACCCATGAATTCGTCTCCAAGTGCCGCGGCCCGTCTTTGAGCTGCTCGTTGTGAGCTCCTTGTACAGCGAGGCTCGTCCGCGCGCAACATGGGACCAGATTGAATGGATGCGGCGTGGGTGATCAGAGTGAAATGACGAGAAGTCGTCGCGTCGTGAATGCGAGGGGAAGTGCAAGCGCACTTCAACACCGCAGTGCGGACGACTGGACACGTGGCCTCCAAGCAATACAGTGTACGTGGAGCGCACCCATCTCTCTTCAACGTAGGCAACTCGCTATTTACTCTGTGCGCCGCCTGCCATTCACTGTCTCACGTTGAAGGAGCCAATTCTCCATCCACTGCATGCAGCAGCCTCCAACCTGCACAGCACCTCCATGGCTGCCTGTCCTCCATGCGACACTGTCTCGCGATTGAGCTGCGCTTGCCACGCACAGCCTGATGCTGTCAAAACTAGTTTCCGCTTCTTACCACCGAGCACTGACGCTGTGACCCAGACGCCTGCTCTCAGAGAAATGATCGTTGTGGAGTACGGTTCTGCGATATGAGCCGTAGGTAACCCAGATGCATTGAGGTAAGGCCCCGAAAGGCAACTCAACACCCACCTTCGAAGCAGTATAGTTCGCCATCATCGTGTGTGCAATACATATACGGCCCTACTGTGCAGTAGCTCAAGCCTTCATAGCGACGGCAGAGGATCGTGCGGAGTTATCAGGATACAGTTCGGTGAAAGAGAGAGCAGCAACAACAAGCAGTTGAATGCCGAGCTATTTTTCAGTGCCAGTGGACAAATAAACACAGTACGGTCCCGACAATGCAGCGTGGACACTGCAGCTGCTTGCACCACTTCATGGTCAGCAGTACTGTAGCAATACACTGCAGGATAGACAGCGCCCGACACGTTGGTTGGTCGTGCGACAGACCAGGATGGCATCCGCGTCAACCCGATACGGTAGAGAGCTTGTTGGCTGCACGCCACCGCCTCTATCTCCAACTTGGAGACCAAACGTTCTGGGTCTCATCAATCGATCGAAAGTTGCGCGATGGTGAATGGGTTACATTCGTGCAACCTCACCACGTTGAAGTCGAACAGCTCACATCATGCGATCTTCGGAAGAGAAAGGGAGATGAGAGGTTCGTATGGCAGGCCACCTGATTGCATGGTGAGGGAATTGAAGCCCCGCGGTCTGTGTCTCCTCCAGCCTCGCACACCGCGGCAGGCGACGTGAATACTCAGCGTTGAAGGACCTCACACGCATGGACCTCACACGCATGCTGGACTCCAGCCTGTAGGTGTCCATTCCACAGGAAGATCTTCCCACTTCAAGCAGCCACTAAATGCAAGGCCAGGCGTGTGGTCGTCTTTTTTGTTTGTATTTTTCCTCTCTCTGTGTCTTCGCGCTCGATCTCGACATCAACTTGATCGGGCTCTCGTTCTTCTTTACACTCGTTTCCCTCTCCACATCTCGTCCTTTTGCGCCGGTTGCTCGTAACTCGGGACTTGGAAGAAGCGCTCAGGTGCCATGCCATGTACGCATGCCTGATACCGGTACTACTCCAGCAAAAGCCCACGCTTGCGGTTAGCGCACTGTGCGTCTTCAATAACCTTAAAGCTAGTTGCCCGTGGGCGAGGCAGCTCCGGTGGCTTCCGTGGCGGCGACTTCGTGGTGGCCGTGGCCTTCGCCAAAGGCATTCGGCGCCTTCTCCTTCTTGTGCTGCACCTTGAGACGCTTGCGGCCGACCTGGAAGCCGTTCATCGACTTGATGGCCTGGTCCGCAGACGCCGCGTTGTCGTAGCTCACGAAACCTGAAACATCATAGGCGTGAGATCGACGTTGTAGACTGCGGCTGCGAAGCACATCAACGTACCAAAGCCGCGACTTCTGCCGGTCTCCTTCTCCACCATGATGCGCGCGCTGATGACGTTTCCGTACGGCCCAAAGTAGTTGAAGAGATCCTGGTTAGTCATGTCGTTCGGGATGTGAAACACAAACAGGTTGCATCCCGGCGGTCCTACGTATCATGCAAAAATACACAACAAACACAAATGCAGGCGCACACAGAATGGGTGGGTGCCACGAGCCAGGCACGCACGCATCAATCCGAACACTGCCTTTAGTACACACTCCATGCAGCGAAGGGGACCGCCGTCGACGAGATGCTTACCTTGGCCGGACTCGGTCGTCTGGATCGGGGGACCCGGACCCGCCACCTGAGGCGCGTAGCCTACACCAGCACGCAATCGGCGTTAGCCATCCCGCTCACACACTAGATACATATCACTGGAGCGACTCACCGTAGGCCTGCGGGTACGGGTACATGTAGCCAGCACCGTACGCCGGCGCGGCGTACGACAGAGGCTGGCCGTAGGCGCCCTGCGAGTACGCACCGTAAGCTGCAGATCACATGTAACGAGTCAGTGAAACAATCTCAATCACTTCAGGCGTGGATACGACCAACTCACCCTGCTGGCCGCCCTGCTGAGCCGCCTGCGTGGGGCTCTGGAAGCCGGCCTGCGCCGTCGTAGCCGCCTGCGTGGCCGCAACAGCGCGCGGCGCCACAGCGTCAGCGTTGAACTCCGCCGGTCTGTTCATTCACCAGAGACATTCGTGAGCCCATGCGCTCTCCGAAGATCATCCTCATACTGAAGAAACGTACCGCTCCCACGTGGACTCGCCCGTGGCGCTGTTGTAGTAGTACTTGCGTCCGTTTGGCGCGCTGTGCTCGGTCCACTGCGCCACAGCGACTGGCGCGCCCTCGACGCTTCCGGCCGTCGCGAGATCGGCCTGGTCCGCCATGGGTGTTGATATCAAATATGCAGACGGCGAGGTGTCGCCTATGGAGATGGAGTCGTGAAGGAGATCGCGAGGATACGCTTGCGATCTATTGCGATGCTGGGGCTGTTCGTGCGGATTTCAGCCACAGAAAGACACAGCGACAACCACGGCGAGCAGCGGCGTCGGATGGAGATGCAGGGAAACGCGGGATCGGACGGCGGCGCGCGGGATGCGTCGGCGAAGTCTCCTCACGTGTGCGGCGTAGCTCTACGATTTCCCGTGGTGTGGAATCCCAGTGCTTCCAGGCAAGCCAAGACAGACCCAAAGGCGGAAGAGGGGGCGGAACCAAGCCGCACGCACGAAATGCGAACTTACACCGACCCCTCCCCTCCCCCTCACACGAAAAATACTTGCACGCCGCCGGTTCACTAGCGAATAGGGGAAGATGTTTGGAAACACGATCCCTAACCGGTTCAAGTGAAGAAATACCGAACAAACACCGGTATGATCTGGTTTATGTGTTCTAGACAAAACCGGTCTCAATACCGGTATATTTTGTGGTAGAGAGTGTGACATACCCAGCTTGTTGGACTGTCACCAACAACTGGCGGGGACGTCGTGCTGTCTGTTGCCAACACGAAGAAAACTCCATGGGTGCAGATTAGGCGAAATGGTACAGCATTCATTAGACTGGATTGCCAACACAGCGTTGGATCTGTGATTCTTGAGGTCTTTTGCAAGGGAAACAACCAAATACTGTACCGGAACCTCATAAGCTTATGAGTCATAACCGACGGCCGCTACAACAATGCAACCCACGCAAACCGATCAGTGTGGCGCATGCTGGTTTTGGCAGCATAGCAAAATCTTCCAACTTTCTGTCAAGCTTCTGTCGTCAGTCGAAATTTCCGAATTGGGCGAGGACGTCAACCCAAACCGAGTGCTGGGATCCAGAGAGCCAGTAAGGACCATCCAAAATGACTTTCATCCAATCAAAACGCCCAAATTTCCTCTGACGTGGGTAGAGAGTGGGCATTTGCGAGTGCTGCTGGTGTGCCATCTGTCGAGGTTCACCACCCGCTTGCCGTTTGAGGAAAGAAGCAGTCAAAGTGAAAGAGATGTTGGTGTTGTTGGTGTTGTTGGCGTTTGTTCACCGCGTTCGGCCGTGACCTCGTTTTGTTGGCGGTCCAGGTCTTCCGCCAACTTCCTCCAAGTTCCAACAAAACCACTTTTACCTCCTCGTGCCTCCAACTCGACAGGTCTCCACCATGGCGCGCAAGGCCTTCCTCATCGTCGGCGTGCTCGTGGTCATCGGCATTGCCGTGGGCGTGATCGTCGCGGTCACCAGCGGCGGCGACAGCGACAAGGCCAACACGTCCAGCGGCGGCACGAGCACTGACCTCAGCGGTGCCTCCAACAGCTCCAGCAGCGCTGGTACGGTCGGCCCTTCGACCAGCTCCCCCATCTCGTCTGGCAACTTGACCAACAGCTCCTCCGGCTCGGGCGATGGCATCGCGCAGATCAAAGAACCGACGTCCGATCCTGAGAAGGCCACTGCGTCGCTCACCATGCTCGCCATCGGCGATTGGGGCGCCACGAACGACAAGCCTGGCTCGTGCTGTAACAAGTACCGCAAGACGCCTGCCGACTCGCTTGAGATGAAGATCGACTACTGGGCGCAGATCAACGTGGCCGAGATCCTGTCGCAGTCGGCGGCTGCTATCAAGCCAAAGGCTGTGATCGGCCACGGTGACAACATCTACTGGAACGGTGCTGGTCCAAAGGACATCACCACTCGCATGGTGAACACCTTCGAGGAGATCTACAACCAGAAGTCGCTCGAGAACATCCCATGGATCAACGTCGTGGGCAACCACGATCTCGGTGGCTCGGAGTACATCTGCGGTGACGAAGACTACAAGTTCCGCGAGTGCACGAGCACTGCTGAGATGCTGGAATACCTGGACAAGAAGTTCACGCTGCAGGCCGGCTACGAGTCGCCTAACGGCAAGCGCTGGATCCTCAAGGACCACTACTACGTGCAGTCGTTCGAGAACGACGGCGTCTCGGTGGACATCTTCAACATCGACACCAACTTGGCGGACTCGCATGGTGCGATGCAGGTGTGTTGCCAGTGCTACGGTTACGTGAAGAAGGAGGGCCTGCCAGAAGCGGAGGCGAAGAAGCTGGGCGACACCTGTAACGACCAGAAGCCTGGCGACAAGTTGTGCGCCGGTGGCAGCAAGGAGATGTACAACGCCTGCTACGACCGCATCAAGACCTGGTACGACGCGTCGATGACTGGTATCAAGAAGGACCTCAAGGCCTCTACGGCGACCTGGAAGATCGTCAACTCGCACTACTCGCCGCACTTCCACATGAGCACGGACAAGATGAAGGACTGGTACGACGTCATGAAGGACAACAACGTGCACGTTTGGTTCAACGGCCACACGCACGGTTTCAACCACGACGTCGCGACGTGGGGCAGCCACTTCTACGAGAACGGCGGTGGTGGCGGTATCCAGTCCGAGACGTCCGGTCTCCCACCACAGGTGGCTGAGACGTACGTCAAGAACGCGTGGGTCGAGTCGACCAACGCGTACGGCTTCATGGAACTCCACTTCTCCAAGGACTGGCTCAAGACCCAATTCGTCACGTTCGATGATGCTTGGGTCTTCAGCAAGACCAAGGAGGACATCAAGAAGGGCGGCTCGAAGAAGGGCCACTGCTGGCACGTGCCAGTCACGCTTGGTAAGGGCCGCGAGTGCACCAAGTAAAACAGAGTCTCAAACCTCTTCCTTCTAGAACATGTGAAGGATGTGCGTTGCCCGTCGAGGTAGTTGTGCATAATATTCCTCTTTCTCTACAACAATACCAGTATTCGAACCCATCGAGCTGTTGCATTGTGTGACGAACCACTCTCACCAACCTCGTGAGACACTGCACTCACGACACCAGCGACTCATGAAAAATGAAGTAAAGGACGAACGTTAGGCAATTTTACTTCATAAATACGCTGCCACTGTTTGTGACGGAGGATCCAGAACGGTAGCGGCTTGTATCTTGGATGACGCAGCGCGTGGGCTTCCGTACAGCGAGTCGACGTCGAGTGCTGCGGCAGTCCGCACGAGACGACTCTTGTTGTGTTGAGGTGTCTGGATGCCCATCGACCGACTCATGGTCTCCGTCACGTCGTCCAGACAGACCTCACGCTCCTCGCTTCCATCGACTACGGGCGACAATGATGGCGTCACACTGAGGCTCTCAGGTTCCTCCTCCTCCTCAATCTCGAGCTCTTGAGTCGACACGAAGCCATCTTCGCCGTCGTCGCCCTCCGCCTCAACAGCTAATTCCGCCTCGACAGCCAGTTGCGCCTCCACGGCCAATTCCGCCTCATCTTGCTCTTCCTCGCCGGAACTGATCGACTCTGTGCCTGTGGACGCCTTGAGCTGGCCGAGCTCCTCCTGAAGCGCCTCCACGTGCTGTCGCAACATCTCGTTTTCCTGCTGAAACCGCGCGACGTACGCCTCGGCTTGCTGCTGCAGCGACTCGCGCTCGCGCTGGAACTGCTCCTTGAGCTGCGTCTCGACTCCAAATACGTACTCCTTCGCTTCCTTCACCAAGTTGGCGTGCACGCGACCGAATTCTGCAATCCGCTTGAGCTGTTCGTCTACAGTTATGTAATCAAGACGCCGTTAGCTTTTGAATGGATCCGTTGATCTCGAGACTCATACTTACTCGTGAAATGGTCTTCAATCTGCATGACCGTGCGCTGCTTCCAGGCTTCTAGTTCCGCCACTGTCATCGTGACACTCTCGTTGCCGCTCGCTCCACTACCAGTGGCTTGTGGCGACCGTCTCTCCTCGTGTTCTTTCCTAGTCGGTCCAGGCGGCTCGCGCAGCGGCACGGTCGAGACCACGGACTTGGGCGTGTGGTGCATATGAGGCGCCATAGGCACGCTCTTCTGCGCTTGCTGGATGTGTATATCGTTCGCTGTGGGCGATGGCGAACTGCACCTTGCGTCCGGCGACGACGGCAGAGAAATCGGATCGTCTGGCACGGCTCCAGCTGCCGCGTCCTCCAGCGCTTGCTCGGGCGCGACGGTCATCGCCGCGGCGGAGGTGACGACGCGCATGAGCTGCGCGTGAGGACGCGTTGCCTGGCGCGTCGTGAACTCCACGAGGTTGACGCCGATGCGGCGGCGCGGCGCCGGCGGCTTGCGGTTGCCCATTCCATTCGCTTGATACGGATTGACAAGCCAAGCAGACCTCCTGCAAACTTTATACGTTGGCCAACAACATATATACTTATTTAAGATATCAGGTGCTCTATTTTTGTAAAAACCGGAATTGTGAGCTGGATCTACGGTTTTAGCAGAGCGCAAATGGGTTCACTTTGCCGCCTGCGCCAACTTGTTGAGAATGCGAGCTGCGCACATGGAGAGATCAGTCAAAAAACACGACATCAGCAGCGCATCAAGAGACAGCTACGAACGCACCAGCGAGGACTGCCGCGCCGAAGCCGTTGTCGATGTTGACGACGCCAACGCCAGGGGAGCAGGCGTTGAGCATGGTCAGCAGTGGCGCAAGACCACCGAAGGCAGCGCCATAGCCGACGCTGGTCGGGACGGCGATGACGGGCACATCAGTGAGACCACCCTGCATGCATACAACAAGATGAGTCAGCACATACGTGAGTATCAATGTCGTACTGGCGACGACGCACCACGACGCCTGGAAGCGCGCCGTCCATGCCGGCGACACAGATCGCCACGTCGCACTCGTTCAAAACGTGCTGGTTCTTGAGCAGACGATGGATCCCAGCGACACCGACATCATATAGACGCGTCACCTTGTAGCCGGCGAGCTCTGTATTGTGACCAAAAACACCGGGTGAGCAATGTAGTGTAGGTTGCTGCAGTGGATTGACGTACGCAGCGTCACGACGGCTTCCTCGGCAACCGCGAGATCCGACGTTCCAGCAGCCAACACACATGCTCTTTCCTTCTTGTACGCAAGGTTGTGGTCATCTAGGTCTTCGTTGTTCTTGGAGGCAAGGATGCGAGGGGTCTCAAAGTGGTGGTACAGCACTTTGTACTCCTGTTCATCCAATAGCACCAGAAACATCAATGGCATTTCATCAACGCAGTGAGCGCGAGCCACTACACACCGCCGGAAGCAAACGCTTGATCTCACTGGCGGCCTGTGCCGTGACACGTGTGGCCATCACGACCTTCTCGCCCTTGTCCGTCATCGCCACCAAGATCTTGGCGACCTGCGCCGGCGTCTTGCCCTCGCCGTAGATCACCTCTGGGAAGCCAGTGCGTGCAAGCCGCTTCGTGTCGATTTTCGCATAATCGCCGACTGCGTCGTACTCGAGTTGCTGGCACAGCTTCGCTGCCTCATGTGGTGCGACTTTGCCTGCCGCGACTTGCTCCAGGAGCTCCACGATCGAGGCTCCGTTCGCCACAGAGCTGAACGGCGCAATGTGATTCAGCGCGCGAAACGCCACTCGACCAGCCACCGCTGAAACTCTATGCATAGGCCGCGCCAGTGATCGCACACACAGCAGCATCATCGCGGCGTCTGCTCTTCGATTTCGAAAATGGCGCGCGTCTCGAGTTCTCCATCTTTCCTTTCGAACGGCTTGGATAAGTGCAGCCGATTCCTAATCAAGAATTTCATCCAATCAGATGCTTCGGCAGTGGATGTGAGCCAAACAGCAACAGCGCAAACCACAAAAACACCGCAACTAGCCCACATCCCGTCGACGCCATGAGCTGCGCGAGATGCACGACGCTGGAGCAGCGGATTGCTGCGCTAGAAGCTGAGAACCAACGTCTACGAGGTGCACTCAGCGAGACCTCACTTGAAGAAACCATGCAACGCGATCACGCGCCCTCTGCCCACGCCGACGCCCCGACCACGCTGCTTTCGCGAGTGGAGATGCAGCGCTACAGTCGCCAAATGCTGGTGCCAGACTTCCGAATCGCGCGCCAAATTCGCCTGCGTCAAGCGCGTGTGCTCGTCATTGGTGCTGGCGGACTGGGTTGTCCTCTGGCGCTGTACCTCGCGGGAATGGGGATCGGTTGCCTTGGGTTGGTCGACAACGACCGCGTCGAGCGATCCAATCTGCATCGGCAGATAGGCCACGATGAGTCCACAATTGGCGCATTCAAGGTTGCTTCGCTGGAGAATCGTGTGCGACTGCTGAACCCGGACGTTGTGGTGGAGACTCACGTGACTCGATTCTCGCCGTTGAACGCTGCGGCTTTGGTCCACCAGTACGACGTTGTGGTGGACGCGTCCGACAACCCAGCGACCCGCTACCTCGTGAATGATGCTTGCGCTGCTGCACGCAAACCTTTGATCTCAGGAAGTGCACTTGGGCTCGAAGGACAAGTCACCTTGTTCACATACGAGTCGGACGCCGCTTGCTACCGCTGTTTGTATCCGACTCCGCCTCGCCAACCACAAAATTGTGAGGAAAATGGTGTCTTGGGAGTCGTCCCTGGCATTATTGGCTGCATCCAGGCGCTCGAAACTGTGAAGGTGATCACAGACATGGGATCACCTTCCACTGGGTCACAGTTGCTGTTTGACGCCTACGACAGCCAGTTCCGACGACTCAAGATGACCAACCGACGGCGAGCGGACTGCACGAGCTGCGGAGAGAACAAAGCAGAGAATGATGCTGCTGATTCCTCTTGCAGCATCGGCGAAAAAGATCTTCCACCACTGGGTGTGGCGAATCGTCTCAGCCTGACAGACTTCGCTGGCCTTCGTGAGGCCGACGACCGCGAGTACACTCTGCTTGACACAAGACCTACACACCAGTTCGAGATGGTGCACTTCCCTGAGGCTATCAACGTTCCCTTCGAACAACTGCGTCGAGCGCGAGCGAAGAATCAGCTCCAAGAATTCGTCAACCAGTCCCTCTCTCACAGCGGATGGCAGCCGTCTTCAGAGCATCCGGTACTGGTGATCTGCCGTCGAGGCGTAGACTCTGTCGCCGTCACTTCGTGGCTGCTCGCCTGCGGCTTGAAGAATGTCTTTAATGTCGAAGGCGGCTACACACAGTACGCAGACGAGATCGCCGGCATCGACAAGAGCTTCCCCATGTACTAGGTCGCGGTTGAGGAGCTTTTTGAATTAGATCACCTCATCGACATGGCTACATGTATCGAAACGTCATCAGCTGACTCGGATGTCACTATATCAAGGGATTTCGTAGGAATAGTGACTTTTGTTGTTGGTTTCCTTTGCTTTTCCCTTTGTTTGGGTTTGTTTTGTTGGAGTTGTTGGCATTTCGTTCGTCGCGCCGTTCCTCGCACATCCTACAGCGTAAATTCCCGCACCACTACGAATCCACCGCTAACGACACTACATCACCGTAAGTGAGGATTCCACTCTATTCGGTGCTGAACCGAAGCATTCGCATTCGCATTTCTGCTGTGGCGGGTGCTGGACTTCAGCCACGCGGCAAACTATTTGCATGTTGCGTAGTTCAAATTGGGACACGGCTGACCCCATGCAATTACGATGTCAAACAGTAAGGGCAACGTCAAATTTGACACCGTCATCACAAGAGCATCCCCTTTCAGTGAGATGGCGACGAGAGCGCGTCGATCCACACGGTTGGAGCAGGTAGCCAGCACCGCAACAGCGTCGCAATCGGCCCCTGCAAGAAGGTCCCGAGTGTCAGATCGGAGCCAGGCAAAATCCAACAAACCAACGCTAACAGTTGGAACCACCACCAACAAAAAAGGCAAAAACGCCGACGCCAACGAATCGCTTCGCATGTGAGTATTCGAATGGCTGCACCGTGTCAAGATGACCTTGGGTGATTGATGGAGATGAATTTGACAGTGATCTCGACGCGACCAACGGTTCACCATCGAAGCGTCCATCGCGCGAACGCAAGCAGCGGACGAACTACTCGCCAACGGAGGCTGCTCAACCAACGCGCGCCTACCGTCGTCGCGTCACTGCGCCAGGAGCCGAAGCCGATGAGCCGCCCGATGAGCAGTGCCGTCGGCTGGAAGGACGCGTGCGCTCACAGGTGAAGCAATTGCGGTATCTGCAGACCTTTCTGGAGGCCTATGAAGCCGAAGGCTGGCGTCGCGCGAGTCGTGAGAAGCTCAAGCCCAGCAAAGAGCTGGAAGTGGCGCGACGCAAGATGGTCAAGACGAAACGACGGGTGGTGGATACGCTGCACGAGATACTCACGATCAAGCAACGAGACCCGCAGATCCCGTATCTGAAGGAGATCGAGGAACGCGCAACGGACGATGAAGACGACGACAAAAATGGAGTCGAAGAAGAACACAACGGTGAGGCAACGCAGATCTACTGCTCGCGATGCTCACTGACAGAGACAACGGAGGAGAACGACATCCTGTTGTGTGATAACGAAGGCTGCTTCCGTGCGTTCCACCAGCACTGCCAAGTGCCTGCTGTCTCCACCGACGATATTCCTCCTGGAGACGAACCGTGGTTCTGTGCGTCATGCCTGGCAGTCTTTAACTCACTCAAGCTGATCAACTACGCGTGCGATACGACGTACGAGACTGTGGAGGACGTGTTCACCGAGCTGGCAGAAGAGGAGCAAAGTTTGATTGCTGGTGGTGGTGGTGACGAGTCGACAGCCGAGGGGACAGCTGAGGAGCGAGAAGAAAACACCGATGACGACGACGATGACGATGATGACGAAGACTTCTCCGTGAGGGAGCAGGATGAAGACAGTGGCCGTAGCTCCAGCATGAGCTCAACTTCAGATTCGGAGGTCGAGAGTGGCGATACATCAGCCGATGATGGGGTGTTGGAGTCGGACGTGAGCGAAGACGAGTTGAAACACCTCCACAAGGACGATGTGATCGACCAAAACAGGTACCTCCTCTAACTGATTGGGTCTCGTGGTTCTGCTGACCTCTGACTCATTGCTCTGCTTACTGGATAGACGATCTTCTCGCTCAACGAGCAAGAAAACGTCAGCCGAGACCTGGCTTGGTCGTCGTGCTGCCAAGCAGAATGGCGAAGACGACGACGACGTGACCATGGGAATCATCGTGGAAATGCACGAGAGAGAAGGCCAGTCCATCCAAATGTGGCGAGTCGTGTATTATGACGACACGATGGATCTGCTCGACGCCGAGGCTGCCACGAAGGCTATGGAGCTGGCTGAACACCACGAGAGCAAGGCTGCGACTGTTCCTCAGGATACTCAGGAAGTCGGTAAATCGCTGATTGTCCGCGGCAAGCGCAAGCGTACGCGTGTCGACTACCGAGCACTGAATGATCTCCTCTTCGACGGCAAAGAAGACAGCGACGTTGGCGACGACGAAAGCCACGACGAAAGTGGCGGTGAGGACGAAGGCGACGCTGGAGAACAAGACGATGAAGACTACGCTCCAGATGCTGCTGAAGTGAAGAAATCTAAGGACGCGCCAGCCAAGAGAGAGCGTCGCGCGAGACACAAGGTCGACTACCGCGCCATGCACGAAGGTGTCGGCAGCTTTTGATCTTCTCACCCATTTTCGGTAGTTGAAGCTGGTAGAACCTCTCACACATTATACATGCATCGTTAGACGTTATAACTCTGCCTGGTCAAAATAACGTTTGATTGGCGTTGGATTGAGGTTACACTGGCGAAAAGACCATCACTCTGCAACGTAACCGTCCGTCCACAGCAACAACCCCACGCCACGCACGTCCGTGACGCAAACACCAGCAGCTCCATTATCCACCCGAGCAGCTAGAAGTACAGAACGGCAACTCGTCCAGGCACCGCATTCTGCCTCACACACTGCGACTAGTAACACCATGGCGCAGCAGCAGCACGCGGAAACGCGCGCGCAGCGTCTGAATGCCGTCCAGAACGGCGTGATCGGCTCGCTGGCCGGCATGGTCGAGGTCATGCTGCAGCAGCCCACGATCGCCATCAAGAACGCCGTGCAGCAGCACCGACCCATCCCGTGGCACTCCGTGCCGGCGCTCTACCGTGGCGTCGGCGTGTCTCTCGCATCCATCGCTCCCATCAGCGCCGTGCAGTTTGCGGCCAACGGCAAGGTCCTGGGGCTTCTCCACGAGGGCAAGTCGGCGCCGTCGGACGGCGTCAAGATCGCGGCGGCGGCCACGGCGGGCGCCATCTCGTCGCTGCTGAGCTCACCGGCTGAGTTGGTGATGACGCTGCAGCAGAACACGGGCAAGAGCTTCGTGGCGACAGTGCGCGACGTCGTGAACCAGCACGGCGTCGGTCGTTTGTTCCGTGCACTCGAGGTTACGTTCTTCCGTGAGGCAGTATGGTGTGCGAGTTACTTGGCGCTGGGCCCCGTGATCACGAGCAAGCTCCACGCGGCGAAACCCGACGTGTTCGGCACGCAGGAGGATGCGTCGATGTCGCAGAAGGCGTCGGCATCGGCCGTTGGCAGCGTGCTCGCCGGCCTCGTGACCGTGTACGCGACGCAGCCGCTGGACATGGTCAAGACGGTGATGCAGGGAGAGGCGCTGGCGCTCGACCGCAAGAGCGCGACGTTCGCGTTTGGCGCCGCCAGACAGATCTGGCGCGAGTCGGGCGGCAGCCTCAAGCCGTTCTACCGTGGCGCCGTCCCACGAGGCGGTCGCTTGATCGGCGCCGTGTTCATCCTGGGCAAGTCGCGCGACCTGCTCGAGGAATGGTTCGACGACAACGCCATCATGCGTGACGTAGTATGATGCTAGAGGTTTTGCACTCCTACTACTAGATAATAGACATCCAGGTATCCTTTTAACAAGAGCTCAAGGTGTTAATTAAGTTTGGTATGATAGGCTGAAGAACCCTTACGACAAGTTGCAGTGGCAGCCCGAGCCAAGCAGCGCGACTTCGTCGATGCCGTCGTCCACGAGCGCCTTCTGGTGCGGTAGAAGCACGCGCAGTTTGCCGTTGATACTGCCGGCGGGCTTGCCGTGGCGGATCACAGGCGCCTCAAACGGAAGGAACTTTGGTCGTGAGCCGTGGCAGAACTTGTCCAGCGAGAGCACGACGTTGCCCAGCATGTCGTTCGTCGACGTGGCGTCGTAGTCCATGACTAGCAGCACGAGGTGCACGCGGCGCGCGTCAGCCTCACAGTCGCACAGCAGCGACAGCTTGGGCACTTGGTCGTTCTGCCAACTACATCACAAACAGATGAGTGAATACCAGGGCCTCACTGATAACTGGACGACCGCGGCCATTTACGCTGGGGAGAGCGTCTGCATGATCTTGGCAGTGGCTGGGTGGCTGCCACTGGTGTCTCGCTGCAAAACGTGCTCGGGCAGCGAGTAGAACTTGACGTACGGATCGCTCTTGCCAGTGAGGTCCATGCCCAGCAGGTCTTTGGCCACGAGGTCTCGTATCTCGACCATCGTCGTACGGCTCAGCATGCTGCGTGTCGACGCGCCTCGGTCACCGTCCGTCGCATTCGCAGCGTGAGTCGTCGCTGTCATCCGCGGCGTCGACAGCACTTGGAACTGCGCGACCACAGGCTTGTGGTCGCTCGTCGCGATGGCCTCCACGCATTGGAACGAGCTGCACTGGAGGTTATTCCGCAATCCGGGTAGCGACTTGTGGAGCACGCGGTCACAGAACGACGGCACGCGCTGTGGGTTGTACTGGTCCGGCGTGTGGCGTTCGCGCTTGAACGTCGGCGGGAACAGCGCCGGAGGGAGCTCCCAGCCGACCAGCGCCTTGTTGGATTGGATCTGGTGGCGAAGCTGGTCGTTGGCGTTCAGCAGCGTCCACTTCTTGGCCTTCACGAGCGCCAACACGTCATTGAAGTGCTGCTCGTGGGTTCGCTCGGGCTGCGTTGGCTGTGTATACTGGAGATCTAAGCGGTAGTTGAGATCGCCGAACCAAAAGCAGTGGTCGAACTGATAGTCCAATTGGACGTGCTTGACGCCGAGGCCACTCGCACCGAGGATGCTAGCGCACTACACATTTCCAACAATTAGTCAAACCACAGTGACTTCAAATGTGAAACTCAAAGATGCATACGTCAGCGTTGCGCTTGTCCAGGAACTTTTGGTCTTGATGAGCTGCGAGGTGGCAGCTCACGAAGCACAGCGAGGTGTTCTCCACCACCGTCTTGAAGATGAGTCCTCCCTACAGTAAACACAACACACACAATCCATCCGTCAGTGGACAGTAGCTACTATCTCCACTGTATCAGACCACTCACCTTGTTGCCGATGAGGCTGCCCAGCCCGGTCGCCACAGTGAGTTTCTCGGTGTGGCTGACGGTGTGCTTTGCCAGCACAAACACCAGCAGCCGCATCTCCATCAGCTCCACTTTGCCAGCGATCGTGTAATTGCCGCCCAAGTGCACGCAGAGCTGGCGACTGAACGGGTAGTCCAGTGCGTCGACCACCGAGTCACGGAGGTTGGTGCTCACTTGCTTGACCAGCTTGGAAACCTTGCGGATCGAGCGCTTGGCGCGGGACTTCTTCACGATGATATCGCCGTCAACACCTGAGCGCGTCCGCTCGCTATCGTCGTCTGCTCCGCCTGGAGTCTCGTCTCCTCCATCGTCATCCTCCCCGCCGTCCGCTCCGCCAGACGCCTCCTCCGCTTCTCCATCCTCCTCGTCTCCACCGTCCTCATCCTCCTCTCCCTGGCTCGCAGCTTTCGACGACGACCGCGAGTTCTTCCGCTGAACGTTAGCACTGCCGTCTGCCACCACTGACGCAGTGGAGCTCTTCTCGCGGTAGCTACTCTCTTGGAGGCCGATGGCGATCACGTCGAAGCCGCCGCCGCCCTGTGGGATCCACTTGCTCAGCAGCTCGGAGCTCTTGGGCGGCATGGCGTTGCCCACATTCCACGAGCCGACGAGGATCTTGAGCGGCACCTCGCCCTTGGTGGCCGACGAGTGGAAGAACGAGTTTCGCGGAGACTTTGGCTGGGAAATCGGACCAAGAGAGGATGGCGATGGTGGAAGAGGCGCTGCGGAAGGCTCTGGTGCGAGCGGTGGCGTCGGCGGCAGCTGCAACTCGATGTCGTCCACTGCAACATCGTTATACAGGTTAGGCTGGTCTCCATGAGGTTCCTCCATGCTTGTTGCCTGTATTTCTTGGGCTCTGCCGGGCAAGAGCAATACAGAAATGAACTCTCCCCGATCGCAACGTACCGTACCAGGCTCAAGTGCCGCTTGTATTTTTAGGCTCGCTGAGCGCTCAGCATCGCGTACACTACTTCGTACACTACACTACACTACACTACACTACACTAAACCCACGACCAGAACGCAAACGCGCTGCCCATCTCAACGCCTGTGAGCCGATTATCGGAGCCCTGTGCGGTAGCAAGAGCTGCCATCAACGCATCAAGTACACACTTGATACCAAAGCAAGTGACACTCGAGAGCTCCTAGAGGATCAGATCGGAGGCTCGCATGTGAGTGTTGGTCTCCATTTCGAGACTCACAAGTCCAAGTCCTCGAACAGCTTACATGGATGTGGAAGCCAAGAGATCCGCAGGCTTCTGCTGCGCACGCTGTGCTGACGCAGCCGCCGCTGCTCTCGCTCGTCGCGTCCTTCCAGCGCGGCGTCCCCACTGTCGCCAAGCCGCTGCTGCTGCGCTTCATCGGCGATGGCCTCGTCTACTGTACCAACACGCGCGTGTGTCTGCCTGGCGATGATGCGAATACCCGCCTCCCGTACTGGTACAAGACACTGCCGCGATACCCTCGCATCGTCACGCCGCAGTACAAGAGCGTTCGCCCGCACAGCTCGTGGGTCGATCATGTG